>JAUCMU010000027.1:16714154-16756528 GCA_032275025.1 Enteromius treurensis
AAGACCTTACAGCTCACAATGCATGTCAGAGCAAATGAGAATCATGAGGTCAAAGGAACTGCCTGAAGAGCTCAGAGCCAGAATTGTGGCAAGGCACAGATCTGGCCAAGGTTAAAAAAAAATCTGCTAAGATTCCTAAGAGCACAGTGGCCTCCATAATCCTTAACTGGAAGATGTTTGGGACGACCAGAACCCTTCCTACAGCTGGCCGTCCGGCCAAACTGAGCTATCGGGGGAGTACCGGGATAATTTATTTATTTTTTTTTTTATTAATTGTTAATGGTTTTAAACATGTAAGGAAAAAAACAGTTGAAAAACAGAAAAGTAACTCATAAAGATCACCTGAAGGCCAAACAAAACAACCAAGGCAGAGAGAGGACCTGATTGTAAACAGGTAGGAAAGAGCATTTGGGTGGAGGTGAGAAGAGCACAGGATTGTTTTTCAGACAGAAGAAAAGCAGAGGCGGAGGGGGAAGGTTTAAGTAGTCCTCGACATATTACCCTATAAGAAGTCAACGTGTCTGAGGAGGAGCCATCAATTTGAATGACTCGTCCCCCCTAAGGGCCTGTTTTGGCATTCAGCTGCCACATCAGGGGGTGCTTAGTCTGTCAGGACCCCCGCCTCCTCAGCCCGAGACCCTCCATTCGGGCTCCGCTGGTTCTTATTAAAACCTGTGGCTTAGCGAGCGATGGGCTGCTATACTGCCATTACAGGTATATTGCCCCCGGCTTCAGAAAACCACACACTGTTCCCCGGGTCTGAGGGAGACCAGTCACCTCAGGGCAAATGTACTTCCACTGAGAGCAGGAGTCAGAGGAGAAGAGCGAGAGAGAGAAATAGAGAAAGAAAAGAGACAAAGACGGCTGGGGTGTGTTGATGCACATCTGCGCATGAGTCTTTGGATGAGTGTGTTTGTGTCAGAGACTGTACACCAGGAAAACAAGCTCAGATGAATAGGAGATTTAGCAATGCTCAACATGGCATCTGTCAGAAATGAAGTCTTTTTTAGGCTGTGTTTAAAGTTTGGTAGAGGTTTCATATGCATGTACACCTGCACTCATAGATTTTTCAGTGCATACCTCACTTTTTTAAATATTCTTAGAATTGCACTGTGAGAAGGTGTATTAGCTAAACCTTGTGGTTCATGAACAATGTTTTTTTTATTTGTGTATTATTATTATTCGATAAGAGACTGCACTAATATTTCAATCATTAGAAAAACTCTTTGTTTGTTTGTTCATAACGGTAATAGCTAATAATAATAATTAATTGTTTAATTGTTAATTGTAATTCAGTCATGACTTGCACTAATTAAACAACTAAACATATTTGATTTATATTTAATATTGTATTAATATTTAAATAATAATTAATTATGAATAAATGTTTTGTATATTTATTTATTTATTTGCTTGCTTGCCTTAATGCATTATGAAGATTTGTTTGTTCGTTTGTTTATTTATTTGTGTAATAAATTATTATTATTGTTATTACTGAATTACAATGAACAATTAAATGACTATTGAATTAATTCATATTTAATCATTAATATGTGTATTTATAATAACTAACTATTTATTTATTTATTCATTTATTCATGGAAATAGCTATTAATAATAATAATAGTAATAATAATTGGAACAAAATGTGGGTGCATAAATTTGTTACCAAGATGGCCCCTGAGTGGACTGACATGCTTTTAAATATGTCTTTTGGTTTGCGCTCATGTCTTTGTGTTCTTTCAAAATCTCCCGTTCGCATTGCTCTGTCTCCACGACCATGACCACAAATTGCTCCTCTAACAATGATGAAAGGCGAAATACAGAGATGTGGGCCGAAAAATGAAGGAGTCCTTGAGCGCTTCATTCATCCACCTCTCCACTCGTTCTCCATTCCTCTATTGTTACATTCCCAGCCTTCCTCAACCAATGGCTCTTTATTTTCATCTACGCTCACTCTAAAGAAAAAAAAAAACAGTCATTTTTATAGTGGAAGTGTGGCTTTAGAAGCACAAATGAAGGGATGGGGGTAAAAACACAAACTCTTCTCGGCATCTGTTGCCCGTGGCAACAAGCATCAGCGAGGTGATTGCACAGTAAAGTGGTGGTAATGGCCCACAGCACTCACCCGTGACAGCTTAAAGTCTTAATGATGCCTTTACGCCACACACACCCTTGGGAAGACACACAACACCTGTGAAATCAAACCTCCTATGTGTGAGCTCGTACACACACGCGCAGTTGTGAGATGTGGAGGAGTGTGTTGTAAAACACAGGAGTTCGCTGAGCTGAAGATGGTGTATTATAGTGAAGGTGATCTGTTAATTGAGGGTGTGTGTTGACATGTACGGAAGGGCCAGCTTTTGTGTGTTTTCTTACACAGCTACAACAAAGTATATATATATATATATATATATATATATATATATACATATGTATCAGATATTGAATGGGCCCTGCTACACTGCTACACTACTATTGTTTTATCAAATAAGAAAAGATGCTAGAAAAAATAAGCATGTTTAAAAGAGATGCCATGAGAACACTATACACTTCACTTGTTTGTGTTACAGTATCTCTTTATTTAGACTCCCTGCAGATTGCTCTTTTTTTAATCCCGCTGGAAAATATTAGATTAAGACAGAAAGACGAGGAGCAGACGCAGAAAACTTTGTTCGGCTGTATTTTAAACTTTAGCTCCAATGTATTCTCAGTTTGTTCTGTTATTTTTCTATACCTTACTGAACCTACGTGCGTATTATTATTTTTAGTAGTAGTTGTAATAGTACTAGTAGTATTACAATAAGTAGTTTTAATAATATTAATATTGCCTTTGTTGTATAAGTTACATGAAATATCTAAAATATCAATTTTTTAATTGAAATTAATTTGAGCAATTTCACATACGGGTATCTGTGCTGATTATACATGGAACAATTTTATGCACTGCTGTGTAGAGCGTATGAATAAAACTTTCATATTCTCACAAGGCTTCATTTCTATTTGAGCAGTTATTAAACCACTCTGTCTGTTTTGGAAGTTGGTTGCTCAAACTTTGGAAAGTCATAATCTAGAGAATGAAGTCTCACATGCATGGTTTGTGTTCCCTCAGTCGTCCTGGTCTGCTGAATGCCAGTGATTCAGGATACCCCTGGCTCGCTGACTCCTGGCCGGCCACCAGTCTGCCTGTTAACAGCGGCTCTGGAGGACCCAACGACCTCAACAACTTCGGTCGTGGAGGTAAATCCACTCTCAGACACATTGCTGCACTGGCTACGAATTTAGGACATATTAGACTGGTGAAATCAGTTCAAAGTTGAAGTCGCCATCAGTTGAAAGAAAATGTCCTTTTCCTTTTTTATATTCCTTGGGCGATGATTCAGTCAGAGTGTCCTGGTGTATCCATAAGATGAACACCTGTATGCATATTGCATGGGCCATTTTTGGATGCACACATTCATTCATCATGCGCTGGGATAGACTTATATCGCCACCCGCATCCTGCTGTCACCCTGAAACTAATGGCTGTGGATCTGACCCGCTGTCAGACAGAGGAAGGGCCGATAGCGGAGGAAAGGGGTGGTGGGGAGTGAGGAGCAGTGAGTCGTGAAGGACAGCCGCAGATGCAGCTGCTGTATATCATTTTCTCTTCAGTACACACACATGTAGAGTTACAGCATTATTACTTCCTTCACAAAGCCTGAAATACAAGTGCAAAGACAATATAGTAATGGCGAGTCAAAGGGAAAGAAGGAAAAGAAACTAAAAGCTTGTTCACACAAAAAATATTGCATTTCCACAGACTTTCAGTATGATTGATCTATTTCTTTCTGTAAAGGGGGATAGCTTTATAAAAAATTATAGTATAGTATGTAATATATTAATTAAAATATGTATAAGATATTAAAAATATAATAATAATAATCAGTTTGTAGTTTTAAAAGTGTTATATTTCCATAATTATATTATTATATTATCTAATAATAATAATAATTTAGTGTATTAAAACAGTTTGTAATTATTGTTTTTATTTATTATTATACACAAATGTATTATTAAGTAGTCTTGTTTTTTTTATTTGTTATTTTGTTATTTCACGCATCAGATACTACAATGTCAGAATTCCATAATTGATTATTATTATAATTATTATTAAATATTGTTATATTTGTATATATTTATAATTTATATTATTATTGTTGCTAATTATTAAGTTTTATTGTAGATCATTCCTTTTCAAAATAATAATTCAAAATTATAATAATAATATAGTATGCTAAAATTACATTACATAGTATTTTAAAAATCATATTAAAATTACATTATTATTATTATTATTAACTGGTATTCTTCCCAGGCGATATTCTTGGAATTGTTTTCATTTATAGTTTCTATTATTATTAATATTATTATTTCACACTATTATTTCATACCCCAATGTCATAATTTAAGAATTAATTATATGTATAAATATGTGTGTCAAATTTTTGGGGGTATTTAAAAATGTACAAATTGACTTAGAATCTGAAGATAAATAATACATAATATTTAAAATAAAATAGAAATATGTCAGACTTGTTGTTAAAAAGCATTGAATTTAAACTATTTTGTTCTTGACAAATGTGTATCACTTCTCCCCAAACGTCTTCTCTATCACCACATTAACCTCCCAATCTTCCCGTTCCTCTCAGACGTGATGCCCAGCGCTCAGGCTGATAAGACGGGCACCATGCTTTCAGATGGAGCCATTTACAGCAGCATCGACTTCACCACCAAAGGTGGATTCGGCAGTCCAAGCCCTGCCTCCCAGGCCACGCCCTACGCCACCACCCAGATCCTCCACTCCAACAGCATTCACGAGCTGGCCGTCGATCTGCCCGAGGCCCAGTGGAAGACCTCTCTACAGGCCAAGCAGGAAATGGCCAGCCTGGGCTACTCACTGCCAGACAAGAACTCCTGCAACAACAGTGAGTGTGTGTGTGTGTGTGTGTGTGTGTGTGTGAGCTTGTTTGTGCGTTTTATTTGTGTCCAAAATCTTTTGAAACAAAGCCAGTTGCTCTATTTCTGGATATTGCCTGAGGTTTGTATCAGCGTTAATTTGACCATCGTTGTATTTATATTGCATTTTTCTGACATTCAGGAGCAATAAGACTGTGTATCATTCGCCCATAACTAAATCCATGACCCTTGAATGTGTTTCCAACCAACCGCATTTATTATTTACATTGTCTTTGAGCTCAAAGAATATAACGTCATTAGCCAAGATTTATTCTATTTTGAAAAGCTTTTAGACAAATGCACTCTACTTTTTTTTTTTTAATCAAAAAAGTACTACTATCCATATTAATGAACTTATTCTCTGCATTTGAGCAGAATGATGAATTGGAGATGTTCCTTAACGCAATTAAAAACCATTTCCACTTTCATTTGGACTTGAATAAACCTCTAACTATGAAATTACTTTAAATCACAAGTATAAATGTTTCCATGAACTGGTTAACTTGCCAACAAATAGAATTAATTCCAGGAAAATTAGCACTAATGTATGTTGTTAACCTCTGAATGAGACACTTTCCAAAAAAACTAGACAAATTGAGAGATTTTAAAGCAATTAGGGCTCTATTCCAGAGCATAGTGAGCTGCCATGCTGTCTGCTACCTAAATAGGCAGCATCCTATGAAACTGAAAGAAAGCAAGAAATACAGAAGGAAAGAAAAAGAAAGAGAGAAAGAAAGAAAGAAATGAAAAAAGTCATCATGAGTGTATACAATGACTTTATGAAATTTTATATGTAATATCAATGTAAATAATAAAAAATTACTCTTAGAAATACACACACACACACACACACACAAACACACACACACATTATATATATATATATATATATATATATATATATAGTTATATTTTATATATTATTATAAGCATAATTATTTATAGTAATCATATAATTACATTTAAACTTTTATTAGAATTTTATTTATTTTAAAATAATAATGTAAATAATTGTATTTTATTTTTAGTTCTTCTTTTTAAATGTTGGTGTATTGAGTCTAAGCAATGTTAAAATAGGAAAAGAATAGGAGTTGTGTGTGAGATCAGTGCTTGGCTTGTTGCTCTAACTGCACGTCCTTGCATGCGCTTGTGCCATCTTGCCCTTCACCTGATGCCACTTTTTTGCCCTTCGCCTCCACTAGCACTCCTTTTCATTCCTGACTACCGATTGGCTGACGGATTGTCTAATAGAATGCCGCACAACCAATCACAGGATTTCAGCACCACCAGTTCCCACAACAGCTCAGACCGGAGCAACAGTCTGTCAGGTTGGTATTTGACCGGTCCAGGGTCAGCAGCCCACCCGCATCTTTCCTTCAGTCTATCCCTCTCCCCCTTCACCTCCACTAACCGTGGTGCACACGCCATGACTCCTGCTCTATACTGTTGATAAGAATGGGTTTGTGTAATAACTGTGTTCCTGTGTTCTACAGCAATTTATATATACATAGTGGTAAAATATGATAGTTATTGTGTATTTCAGAGCAGTGACCTTTCCATAATGATGTTTCCATAATGAAATTTCAAAATTACAGATTTTTTATTTACTGGTTTTTATATATATTCATTTATCTGTTTTTGTTTAATTATTTTTGTAATATTTGCTTATGTATTTCTATGTTTTGAATGTATTAAATTTTAGTAACATTTTTAATGAAACATTTTGTATTTTTAGGGAACCTTTATGGTACTAAATTATATTTATGTATAATAGTTATGATAATTTTTTTAATAACTTTTTTAAGCATTGACCTGAAAATAAAACGTCTTACGTAAACTGTCATAAATACAAAACCCTCTCTTAATTTTGATCTCTTTTTTATGGAAGAGGATTAGGGCCAAGCAATAATAAAAAAAATGTATGTCATTTCGAGATTAAAGTCGTTAAATTACGAGAAAAAAGTCGTTAAATTGCGAGAAAAAATTGTTAAATAACGAGAAAAAAGTTTTTAAATTACAAGAAAACATTTGTTAAATTTCGAGGAAAAATAGCCCTCATATTTGGAGAAGTAAAAGTGCAAAACAAAAGGCTTGTTTTGGAAAAAAATTCTACTTTTACATAACGTAAATGAAATGGCTATTTTTATTTAGTGGCACATCTATACAAATGGGCTGATTTCATTTACACTGTAAATAGCATCTATGGCAAGACCAGCCGCGGGCCAAATACAGCAGTGAATGAATTTCAAACACCTGGCTCGCAGCTTGTCTATTGAAATGTTTTCATATGCGCTGTCATTTTTTTACGCACGAGATTTCCTGAACGCAGCAAAAGCGAAGGAGCTCTAAACTCGTCTCGATCAGGCGAGCACTGAACAGCGCTGTGAGAACAATCCTCTGCCATAGATGCTATTTACAGTGTAAAAATTAAATCAGCCCATTTTTATAGATCTGCCACTAAATAGAAATAGCCATTTCATTTACGTTATGTAAAAGTAGCAGATCTTTTCCAAAACAAGCCTTTTGTTTTGCACTTTTACTTCTCCAAATATGAGGGCTATTTTTCCTCGAAATTGAACGACTTGTTTCTCGTTATTTGACGACTTTTTCTCGTTATTTAACAACTTTTTTCTCGTTATTTAACAACCTTTTTCTCGAAAATTTACGACTTTAATCTTGTAATTTAACAAGTTTATTCTCAACGTTTTATTTGGAGTTTTTTCTCGTTATTTAACGAGTTTTATCTCTAAATGATTAACATTTTTTATTAATTCTTGGCCCTAATCCTCTTCCGTACTTTTTAAAGAAGACACTTGGCAGATTATTGCTGATGTGAAAAAGTAGTAAAAAATGGAAACAAAAAATATGGATTTTTTTTTTTTTAATGAAATTTATATTTATCAAAACATCTTTGTCAATCAATTACATAAATCTTAAAAAGTCATGTTTCACATTTGAGGTTGCTATCTCAATTTCCATTCTGATAAAAGAGGAAAATAAAGAATTAAAAATGAAATGTAATTAAATTAAGTTAAATTATTACATTTTATTTTATTTTAAAGCACCAGAAGGAGCTTAAAATCCCACGCATGACACAATCCACTATATCTTCTGTCTCAGTTTGACCTGTTGCACATTCACATGTAATTCCAGCAAAGCATCTTTTGAAATTGTCATTAACCTTGCATTAACGATGTCACTGTGTTTCTGATTCAAGCATAGGTTTGTTTTGTCTTTGGTTACTGTTGCAATACAAAAGAAAGCACTCTGAAATGCACACACACACACACACTTGAGTGGTTTGATTTGAGCCGATTCCTCCCTTTAATGGTTACAAGCTACAATAAAATTCATGTACTGAAAATTACAATGTCATTTATAGGACACGAAGACGGCCCCCATCCTCTCGTCTCACTGTCCATGTGGCTCTCTTTCTCCTCTCTAATCAAGTTTCATGCCAGTGCTTTAACTGTCCAGTAATCCAACGCAGCCTCAGACATTAGATGGGAAGCTCTCCAAGCATCTGGCTCAAGTGTTTCATGGGCTACAGTTGGGACTCCAAGGGTAGATTTAGGTCAAACATCTCAACCTCTTCAGGCGAGGATTCTTTAGAAGATCAGTTGACCAAATCGAAACATTCTGATCTCGTTTAACCTTTGTACAGGATTTTTAATGTGCATATGTGCTTTATAGCAACCTGATTAACTAATTAATTATATATATATATATATATATATATATACAGTACTGTGCAAAAGTCCTAGGCAACTAGTATTTTCACAAACAAAAAAATGGTTTTAAGTGGGTTATTTCTATCTTTTGCGGTAACATGTCAGAAATATCAGTTTATGTTATTTTTGAGGATGCTTTCAAAAACAATGTCATAAATAGATTTAATGAATCAATTAACTTAGAAATAGAAATAACCCACTTAAAACCATTTTTGCATATGCATTTTCTGTAGTAGAAAGCCCATCAAATCTTTTTACTGCCCCATTAAAAGCTAATTAAAAGCTACTTTTTCCCACCTTAAGACCATAATTCATTCTACAAGATAGAACAGGACAGAGTTGAGCTCTCATTGATGTGTTAAAGGTGTGAAACTTTTATAAGTTATGAACCGTTCCTTCGCTGGCCTGGTTTGGCCTAATTCAGAAAGCGACCTCATGTTTGTCAGTCGAGTCACTGCCGTCCCACAGCTCCCTCACATTTCTTACAATGGTAATTTCAGGAGCTGCCCCGACTCCTCAGCAGAGACTCGTTTACATTATTGATGCCATCTACTCCACAAACAGAGGGAAAAAGAAAGGAGGAAAGAGAGAGAGGAAGTGATTGAGTGATCACGCCATCTCTCCATTTATTGGCTGATGCCGTGCGTCACCCAGAGGAACGATTAGGAAACCCAATTACTTCCCCCCCACTCCAGCCACTTCTGCCTCTAGCCTGTTGTTATTTTTTTATTACTAGCATGCTTTATTCATCTTCGCTTGACACTTCCATCCCTCCGCAAGACTCCTAATGCCTCCCGTTCTCCCTCGGCCGTCGGAACAATAGCGCACCGTCAGCGAGAAGTTCCGGCGATGAGAGCGCTCTGTAATAGGCCGACTGCCGAGAGTATCATAAACGTCAACCACTGTATGACAAATCTGCCTTAAACTGTGCATAGCTACTCTTGCGCTCGCTCTTTCGCACTTGTTTTTGTTTTTCTTAAAGGAACAGTGCATCCAAAAATGAATATTTTGAATACACTCACTTGTTGGTTTTGTGAATTCTTCATGTTGACACACAATTATTTTTTCAAGCATTGTGCTGGTTTTTCCTGTCTGGTTGCTCCCTGTTTACTGTACAATGGATGTAAATAGAGCTTTCATAAAAGTGCACCATATGACTAGCCTTTATTTTACGTTAGTTTATTATATAAGCTTTAATTTTAATTAACAGTAACAACACTGACTGAACTCAAAAGTCAAATCTGTTCATTTTGTGAGCAATTTAGTTGCTGGTCTGAACTGAGTTCTGTGAACTTAAAACATCAGTCGCTTGAAAATATTCAAAAGAACGCGTCTCATAAAATTTCTAAATGCACCAAGAAGAACAAGTAATTTATTACCACGAAATTATTATAAAATCATACTAAAAGTACTAATCATAGGGTCCACGTTTATGTTGCATTTGCATCTTTTTGAAGCATGACAGCCTCAGTCTTTAATTAAATTCCCCGAACAGCACCATTCTTCACGTTTCTTTATTTGGTTTTCACAGAAGAAAGAAAGTCATATGGTTTTGGAACAACGTGATCCGTTTTCATTTTTGGGTGGAATATTCCTTTAAGATCCAGTAAAGATAGTCTATTCATAGCCTTTGAATGTGATTCAACATGGCTTTTATGAAGAGTTTTTTGGACTTAATGTATAGCCCTGTCAAAGTTCTGGCATGATATTAAATAAAATGATGTTTGAAGCCACAGGGTTGCCTGAATCGGAACATTTCGAGGCGGCAGGGACGATTAGAGGCCATTGGCAGACAGAGGCAGATGATGACAGATAGGATCCCATAGAGCACAAGTGCTGCCAGTGAAGGTTCCCCCCCCCCCTCCGTTTGCATTTGGCCGTGTGTCTGACTCCATCAGCCTCAGCTATTTTATGCCTGGCTTAAAACGCGGGAGGATCTGGCAACATGCGGCAACGCACTGGTCATGTCGAGTTTGCCAGCGGCGGCATTCATAATTTACAGTAATGAATCCTGCCGTCTCTGCATAAAGTCTGCAGAGGACACGCATATACATCACTTCCTTGTCCCAAATGTCTTTATCTGGCATTGATGGCCGTTACATTTAGATGGTTTTGTTAATTAGATTGTGACAGAAGGGTGATTAATTACTATCCTTCGTACTAGTTTTTGGGCAAGTGTGTGATTTGCCAATGTTTTTGTCTAGGGATACTGTGGATGCAAGAAGTTCAACAGCCTTTTTTTCTTTCCGTCTTTGACACCTTCCGTTTTTTCCCAATACTTTTTTCTTAGAGTAAAGAAAAGTGCATATTCATAGAGTAGAACCAGAGTTGTAAGCAAAGTTATTTCAGAAAGTTGCATGAATAGCATTCATAGTTAAAAGGAGGTCAAAGGTTTTTCAATATTCTTTTTTTTTTACTTCAGTCTCTGAGCCACTGACATGCTGCAAACTGTTTTTTTCACCATGCAGCCTTGAGATTGCTTTTATGGCTGTGTTGGCTTGTGAACATTTTGAAAGCAGTTGTTCATACTAGCATACAAGCAATTGCATTTGACAGTGGCATTGCAAGAGCCTACACTTAGCATAGAGAATTTCAAATCAAAGGTGAAAACATGATAATTGGTTCATCACATGGCATCATTCTGCATTCAGGCTTTAACAAATATCCTAACTTTTTCTAATGTAGGTGGGAAAGGCGGAAAGAAGAAGAAGACCAAAGCAAACGCCAAGCCCACCAAGATGAATGGCTCCAACTGGGCTAATGTTCCACTCCCTCCCCCTCCTGTCCACCCTCTTCCAGGCACAGAGATGGACCACTATGCCTCGGAGCACCATGACGGAGGAGGGTAGGTTTCAGAGACACCTACTTAGTCCAAGTATTAGACACACTCTGTACTGTACTGTAAGTGATACAAATGGTGCTTTAACATAAAACCGGCCATGATGTTTGTAAGAAGTCGTGTTCTTGCTAGCTAATATATTATCAATAAATCTGCTAATGGTATTTATTTATTCCTTAGAGAGTTAACCAATCCACTAGCACTAAATGATTTATTTGTTGTCCATTATAAATAGATGAGATGTAATATTAAAACCCTGTTTGACGCACTAGTCACGCTCAGCAACTTTTTATATACTTTCACCTATGACGGCACTCCACTCTTGTCTGACATCAGCTTCGCCCCATCTAGACAGTTAAAAAGAAAACACGAAGGTGGTGATACAAATGAAATACCCTGCCGGAGAGGTGTGTTTGCCTTTCAACTCTGTTAATTTCCATCTCGCCGAGTCATCTGGCTTAATAGGCTCTCTGGCAAATGAGTAGTCTTCTACGCAGTAAATCTCGCCACTGTCTTTAATGGCTGCAGATTAAAACTGTTATGTCCTACGGGATGTGCACTGACAAATTCCTCTAATGAATGTTGGCTTTATGACATGTATTATTTCAGCATGTATAAGCACAGTTCTGGGAAATAAGAAAGAGCAGCCACTCTGCCAGATCAGCCTGAATTAAAAAACAAGTAAAGCTGAGAAAATCCCTCTAGATTTAACCCAAGATTTATATCCTTACTACTATGTTGCTAAACCTGAGTCTCACTGTATCCATAACTGTTGGCTAAACTAACATTTTGTAAAAAAACTAGGTTCCTTTTCTCTTGCCTAAAAAACAACTGTTCGTGGGGTGCCACAGGGATCTGTCTGTGGTCTGTTTTCATTTCGTTTCTATGCTCATTTGTTTCAGATATGATAGTGATGGTTGGGGCCCACCCTTGCCCGTGCAGACGTACCTCCATCAGGGTTTAGAGGATGAGCTGGAGGAAGAGGAAGAACGGGTGCCCACTCCGCCCATAAGGGGTGTGGCTTCCTCTCCTGCAGCAGTTTCCTTTGGCAAGCAGTCTACAGCCACACTGAGCCCATCCCCACGTGAAGAGATACAGCCCATGCTCCAAGCCCACCTTGATGAGCTAACCCGTGCTTACCAGTTGGACATGGCTAAACAGGCTTGGTAAGATATTGATGCACTGGATAATATAAGTGAATTTGATGTAATGCAACTCTTTACTTTTTGGCACTTTGTAGTAAAAGGTTAGAGCATCGCTAAGCACTAAATGCATTTGTAAAATATAAAAATGACATATTTAACATTGAACATTCAAAGAGCTGTTTTTTTCTTCTACTTAATGACTTCCTTTTTTGTTAGTCATTTTCAAGAAAAGCGTGATTTAAATTAAATATGAAAACAACTGATAGTCAATCCTCTCAGACTGCGTAATTCATTTTTATAAAGCCCCCATGCTAAAGCGGTGCTTCAACCTGTCTTTCCAAGAGAAACCCAACTTCCGCTTATTACGGTCGGCACTGTAAGGAAACGGCCTCTACTTGTCAGGAGGAAGATGTCATGTTACCGCCATAATGACTATGTTGCTCATAGAACATTTGTGACGACTGGGAAGAGCCCATAATTATATCCAAATCCTGGCACAGACCGCATCAAAGCAACAGCAGCACTGCACAAACACACACCGATACACATATATATATAGACACACAGTAGGGCTGTCATCGAACCTAGCTGTCTAGTGGGTGACAGCCGCAGCAAAGACATGCCTGTGGTGGTTGCCATTGTATCCTCTTCAAGCTGCAATTAGTAGGTCATTGTGTTAGCATGCAAACCGTCGCGCTACTGAATTAGCCGAATTGTCCCAATTCATCTGAGAGATGACAAGGAATGTTCTAGGAATACCAAATTTCGCCTGACAGACAGCGCACGCCTCGCATTTCTCTTTTGTTTAGGCTTGTCGCTCATTGACACCCTTTGTCTCCTTCTGACAACCCTTGAAGCTCCTGCTTGGTTATGCAAAAAAGCGTGGTATGTTCATGTTTGACTTCTTGAATTCTCTATAGGCACATGCAGGGTGGGCCTTACCCACCCCAGGCCCCTGCACCGCCTGTGGGTTATATCTCCAGCACCCTAGTGTCTGATATTGAGACAGACCTTCCCGATGACGACGACGATGAGGAGGAGGACGAAGGATATGAGATGTCGCCGCCAATTAGGGGCATCGAACACACGCCAGGCTCCAGCATGGACAACTTGGACAGCTCTGTTACGGGTAAGCATCCAGTTTTGTGATTAATTTCTCATTTCAATGAACTTCTACTTTGAAGGAACATTCTAAAGTTCTTCAAAAAGAGCTTATCTAAACCTTTGAACTATTCAGTTGGGCGCACAATTAGATGTCCAGTGCAGATTGCGCTCTCTCAGTGCAGGGGTGGTCATTTCATTTGCTCATTATCTCAAGCGACGTCCTCGTAATCG
Organism: Enteromius treurensis; assembly: GCA_032275025.1. Lineage (NCBI taxonomy): Eukaryota > Metazoa > Chordata > Actinopteri > Cypriniformes > Cyprinidae > Enteromius > Enteromius treurensis. The sequence goes on from JAUCMU010000027.1 coordinate 16,728,203, forward strand.
GGGATTTCTATCTCGTTTAAATCACTCAGAATTATTTCAGAATTAAAAAGTTAATTAAAATGCATTCCATTTGGTCAGTGACACCAAATGATATGATCTTCCCAGATATCAAATTTCAATTCAACAGCATGTGCGGCGTAAAGATAAGACAATAAAACAGAGGTACTGATCTGTAATCTAAAAGCAGCATATTTCACTCCAGCGGGCACTTTGAGATCGTACTGCTGGTGTTTATGTGGGAACCGGTCATGGTTTATTCACATGTGTACCGCACGTGGTGGCTTTGTTTGCCCTGGCATGGTAAAACACCGTTTTGCTCTGCTTGTCTGCAAATATCTGCATTGTTTGTCATTATGCTCACGTGTGTGGCGGTTGCTTGTGTTTATTCCCAACTCAACTGAAAATGGCCACAATGAAATCCAGTTTATTCAGGCATTTGAGGATTAACAAACTAAAAGACTAAAAACAAGTGAGTATTGTTCAGTAACAAGTGGACTAAACAATATTACTGATTTTACTGTATTATTGTAAAAATAAATTCAACCAAAATCAACCCGTTGAATGGTATTGTGTAATATATTTATGCATACCAGTAGTACTATTATTAGAATGAAATACTCAAAGCACATTGCCTCCATTTTCCCCATGAAGATTTTGAAAAAAAGCTCACGTTCATGGCTCCTTTTCCCCATTGAAGACAGGAGGCACCATTTCCATTTTACAACTTATTGAAAGGGTTTTATGGGCCGTCTGTCATAGGGGACACGTGAAGGGTATGACATTGCGGGATTAGAATCGAAAAGTCCTCAGTACTCCAATTTACTACAGGACTGAGGCAAAATGGGCCAGTGGTGTTCCTCTAATCAGGCAGAGAAGTATTCATTATCATCGCATTAGATGTGCAGAGAGATTACTAAACTGGTCCATTTTCTCCTAAACGCTGTAGCATTGGTCATCTCTGACATCTCTCTGGACTGAGATATCTGGAGAAACACAAAGCAAGTGCTGTTCAGTGGTAGCTGTGTCCTCCTGTAAGACTCTCGACAGCTTCCTTCCACCAGTGTCCTTTGTTTTTGCCCACAGTAGCTCCAAACTGACACTACACTAGTGCCGGGTTACTGCCAGACCCAGAGGCAGAGATTTGTCCTTTCTGAAGAGGAGTTTTAACAACCGTTTCTTTTGGGCAGCTTAGTTAAGGTGAAACAAAGATCGCTGAACATATTTTTTTTTATCGTGTTTTATTATTTATCGCACACACAATCCATGAGTTTGTGAAATGGTGAGGGTGTTTTATGGGAGTTGTAATGTGAGCAGTGAGCTCACTGTCCTGCTCCACTTTGCTCCCATAAACCCTTGACTGAGGTCACGTGTCTTGAGGCGGGCGCCTCCTCCTAGTCGTCAAGGGGAGTGATTACGATGCTTAACGATATGCAGATGAGGGCTCAGGGCAGTGTAAATCAGCTTCAGTGGCAGCAGGGTATTGGATGAGTTTTACAGTCTTGCGTAACTCCATTTAGTCAAACCGTGAATATTAACAGTGGATTATTGGAACGGAAAGACGCTTCAGCTGCGTCAAAAATAGCCATTATCTAATCCATAAAATGTCAGATTTTTGTATCAGCCTTATATTTATAGCAGCCACAGTATTCTAGCTTCAAACACTGCCGTCCGTGACTGCCAACTCCAAATTAGCAACAATTTGTGGGAAGTTTAGTTCATGGTAAGCCACGCTGTATAAAAACATTTGGGTTTGCGAACGTGATCCAAAATTTGTGTTGGCCGGAGAATTGTTATTGTTTTGCAGCTGCCAGCATTATTATACGGTGAGGAGTGAAAGCGTGGTATTTTCGGGGATCTGTTTTAGGTGGCTGGTTGTTAGAAAGGATGTCGTCTCTGGAGGAGGCAGGAGGCGCTGAGGCGTAGTGTAGGTATTCTGCAGGAGCTGTCCTCTCTGATGTGGAGCTCTGTACCCGCCTCTGTCTCTGCCAGCACATCCAATTCATTATATGCAGTCTTGCTTTGCTGAGAGACGGTCTCGAGGGACTCAACTTTTTTTTAGCGAAACAAAGCCGTATGCAGTTTCTGAGGAAATTAAAAGGAAGAGACTGCTAGGAAGGTGTTTTTTTTTTTCGTTTTGGTCTGCATGCTATTCTTCTTTTCTCTTTTAGACAAGAGAAACAAACTGAATTTATGTTGATGCTTTAAAGTTTTTGTTGAATTTGCAGGTAATATAATACGATTTTAAGGCAGGTTATATGCCATTATTACACTATGTATACATTACAGATTTTCAGTAATGATAATAATAATAATTATGTACTTACTATATGTTAAGGTTGGGCTTACTTGCATGTAATTATGCAGAATTATTATAATAGTAAGTACATGTAAGGTGTAACAAGGACACCTTAAAATAAAGTGTTACCATTCATTATGTATTTAATAAATAACTTTATTTTATTAGAAGTAATGGATTATTTTTAAAGAGGCATTTTTTAAAGCTAGGATTACAATACTGCAGCGCTTATTCTTTTGGGTGGTTTTACGTTTTCTGCACATTAACCTGAGATAGAAAGTATTATAACAATAAATGTAATAAATCTGTCACCCAAAACCTAATTAGCTCAGTGTTAGCTCATGAAACCAGACATATTACCCAGGCTACAGTAACCCCTGAAACCCTCTTAACTTTCCTCTCGGATCATTAAACAGTACTCGTGCCACCTCACATCAGCTTCCCTGAGAATGTTTGTCCCGGGTTGCCATCAATCAAAAAAATACATGCCATAAATCTGACAAGTGCCAAAAAAGAAGAACAGCACGTAGCTGTGTGGTTGCTTTGATCGTGCTGCGTGTTTCCGTGTGCGATATCAGCTGCTTCACCTCAGGCCATGCACAGGTGCGTGCGTTCCTTCCTATCAGAGCAATCAAAGGGAAGTAAGGTTGTGATATGTAGTCAGGTGGCAGGGTTAAGATTATATGGAGGATGGAAGTAGGATACATTACTGGGGGGGACTACAATTATTAAATGACATTAATGGTTTAGTTTCCTTCTGTTTTTTTTTTTTTTTTCACTTTGTTTCATGTTTATGTTGTCTTTAATTGTCGTTTTTTGCTTTGTTTTCTTGTTATTTTTTCTATTTTGCTTTGTTTTGACTGTTGTATGTTTTACTCTACCCTCCTCAGTCATTTTGTTTAGAATTTTTTGTTTGATGTGATTGTTTTTCTGTTTTAGCTTTATTTTTCTGTGTTTTTTGGGTGCCTTTGGTGCTTTGTTTCTTTGTTTTGTCTTGGACTTTAATGTTTTTTTGGAACCGACCCTCCTCAGTCATCTAGTTTTGGTTATTAGTTTCCATGACCTTATGATTATGATGGTGGCTGACTCCTCTCTTATCAAACGTGCAGTAGTCACCTGTGCTATTTAATACATCTTTTTCATATAAGAAAACGATCATTTCCAGCACACGCCACAGCCTTTATAAGGCAAAAAATAATTTATTAGCATTTAAATATTAATAAAGTGAATTTTTTCTGGACTATAAAACTAGCAAACCTGGTCAATCTAACACTCATGCGGCCGCTCCCCTCCAGGCTCCATGGTGAACGGTTGGGGCTCAGCTTCAGAAGATGATGAAAGAAACTTCTCCAGCAGAAGGTCTAGTGCCGGCAGCTCCTCTGACGGCTCACTCTTCACCCATTGCAGCTTTGCACGAGCCCTGGTGGCGGCTGCAGACAAGGCTGGTTACCGTCTGGACGGCACCAGCCTGAGCAAGAGAGGTCGGTTTAGAGGAAACAGGAATTTGAGTCTGGAAGTCTGGTGTTTGCTGACTGCAATATGGCTCAATCTTAACAGAATGATGCTTCTTTTCTGCTTTCTGATTTTATGCTGGTGAACTCCTGGTGAAGCAGCATGGTGCAAATACTAACATCTTTATGGATTTTGCTTGATGGATTCTGGTGACGACTGTCTTTACTTAGTGGGGTTTTGGTCTTGCGCTTTCGGTGAAGTGATTCAGTTTACACTGCAGGCGAATTATTTAAATAGAAACAGATGTCTTCAGATTCTTTCATTATGCACTTCAGGTTTGACTTCATGCCTCTTTCTGAATCTATGATGATCTTAATGATCTTCATAAAACCTTTCCCACAATCTTAAAACATTTTCTCCAACAGACTTTGCAATAGAAATGAAATGTATTGATTGATTCTGCTTCTTCTGAATCAAACTAACAAGCTATCCGCCCCCAACCTGAGCATTCTGCTTCTCTTTTAAGATTCATTTATCACCTGTGCGGTTTGTGTTTCGGTAGCATTACGGGCTAACCAAGGTTTTCTCTTTGCTTCCTGCAGATAAAGGTCTACTTCATAGACCTCGTCCCGCTAGCCCGTTCTCCACAGATGGAAGCACGGTGGGCACACACAGCCTGGGTCACCAGCGGGCGGCAAGACCCACCCGCAAACACAAAGGCCCAAGCACCGCCCCGCACCGTCGCGATGCCAGTGCTGATGGTGAGGTTTAGTCCAGTTTTTACTGAAACAGGTCATTCCAAAGCCTGGTTTAGGTTAGATCACTTTAATCCATAAACACAAAACCAAAAAGACTCGATTGATTTTGTATGCTACGGTTTAGGCCACATTTGAAGGCCAAAAACTGGTTTACAGTAGATGGCAGATCTCTCGTGTATGTTTTATTGAATTAATGTGGAAGTCAGCATTGGTTAAAGGAGACAGATGGGGTCATAAGCAAATGCATGTAGCAATAGCTAATATCCAAGCCATTATAGTCATTTATCAAACAGAATGAAATCAATATTACCCTTTTGAAGGCATTTATGTAGATACAAAAGACACCTACAGTTAAATGATGATAAATTCTTAGTGTACGTAAATGGAAGTGCTGTACCTATTGTTTGAATTCAAATGGCTCTTTCTGCTGCTTTCCCAGATCTGCCTCCACCACCAGAGCCTCCACCCTGCCAGACAGCTCGGGTCCAGGGGGCGAGGAATATGCCCAACCCTTCTGACCGCAAAGCTTCCTCTTTGGAGAGGCAACCCATGATGGGCCTGGAGGAGATGAAGAGTTCCTTGGACTGGCAGGCCCGAACCTCACTGGAGCGCCACCAACAAGCCCAGGACAGACTGGGATCCATAGAGAGAGGAGAGGAGAGCAGAAGAGGACAGAGAAACGGTCCTGTTTCAGGTAGGTCGACTGATGGTTTACCTTGAGTTCTGATGACATGTTGATATCTTAGATTGACTATTAATGGAGAAAACACATTAGAAGGAGTGTTTGGAATACTGGTTCCAAGCAAGGGATACTAGCAAAGCAAAGGATTCCTTGTAAGCCAGTCTCAAAAAATCTGAACCCGCATATTCAAGCTGTCCAGTCCTGCTCGTGGAATGTTAAGGTCCTGTTTTCAGCTCCATCTCTAACTAACAAATCTAAACTAATGAAGGTCTTCAAGATCTAGGTAGGTTGGAGATAAACTCTTTTAATGTGGCCATTAAAGAACAGTAATGGACCCCCCTGAACTCCATGGTCAACCAGCTTCTAGAATTTGAATAGTTTGCCAATTAGTCCAGCACCAAACCAGCTCTAGGTTCATGGAAATCAGAAATGCCTTTTTGGTATTTTAACTTAATGGTGAAACATGTTTTCATGAAAGACCTGAACCTGAAGTTATATGTCCACATGAGTAAATCAGCCTGGCACAGTAAACATGCTCTTAATTCAGCAGAGCAGGTCTGTAAAATATTATCTTGCTATCGCGGCCATCACAGACAGATGTTTGACAGCACCAGCTGTGGACCCTTGGCATTCATTTATGGTCCCTGCTGTAAGGAGGCCAAGCTGGAGCAAACAGATTGCCTTGTCTCCCCCTCTTAGTGAGCTCTTCCATGGCCAACACCGGCCTTCTCCAGGAACCAGCAGACAGGAGGCACACTTAGTTGCACAGATGTACCCTAATCGTTCCAGCCCTCATTTTTCACTGTATACACACACACGCTGCAATGAAGCCGAGCTCCATCTGTGCCTGTCTGATCATTAGGATCCACCATTCTGGGTTTCCAGCCCAAACGAAGCATAAAGAACCAAGCCTGGATCTGGCGCGACACAGAGGGGGATGTGGGTTGGGCAAGCCGTATTGTTTGGTCTCATATGTCTTTATTTTCATCTTAAACTTCGCTTTAGCTATTCCCTTCAGCTATTGGAGCATATTGCTAATGAGTAGGGTTTGGTCAAAACTGGCAAGAGTTGGTCACCTCAGTATTAGAAAGTCAGAAAGTATTGTTGGAATTGAAAAACGTATTTTCCACTAAATGCATGGTTTTGGATATTTGTATGTTTTCAGAAGAGGCCATATTGCCATACAACAAACCGTCATTCCCATCTCCCGGAGGCCACAGCTCATCTGGGACAGCCTCCTCTAAAGGGTCAACGGGTCCTCGTAAAGGTGAAGGGACAAGGGGACAGCACCAGCGCTCCACCGCGGAGCAGGGCGAAAGCAGCTACATGGGAACCAACGCGCAGTACTCTGGAGAGTTATGTGAGTCTGAGCCGGTTATTCACTAAGTTTGGAATCTCAATGGTTTAAAAGTTCTCCAGAGCTGTATAACTGACTGGCATGTTCTCTTTGTATTGTTTTCAGAGTGAGCCTTTTTGATGGAAACTGAAGAATGCCTTTATCTGTACTGGAAATGCCTCACCTGTTTGGTGCAATGGACTCGTGAAGCGTCAGAAGGAGAAAAAAAAAAGAAAAAAATATGAAAAGGACAAACTGTAAATGTGATGTAAAGATGGACATGCAACCCACAAGATTCGCAACATCCCTCACCTTCCTCCTTAAACTATTCATTCACAGAAAAAAAGAAAAATGTTGAGGACAAAAAAAAAAAAGGAAAAAAATGATGGAAGGCCTGAGATCTGAGTCGCCCAGCTTTGGTGAACTTGCGAAAAGGAAATCGAGTTTCCTGTAAATATATTCTTGACATCGGAGATTGAAAATGACATTATTGTTATTGCATTGCTATGCAAGCCGAGTTCTGTTTCTGCGCTCTCCTCCCTCTTACGCTGTTGGTCGTTTGTACGATATGTGAATTGATGGGCTGTGGTGCCATAGATATTATGTTGTCATCCATCATTTGTTAATACTTCTCATGAATTAATTGTTGTCATTATAATAATTATTATAATTAATTATTTTCTTTTGCACTGCAATTTTGGTGATAAGCACAAAACCATAGCTCCTGCTGACATGAAGAATTGGAGGAAAGGAAATGTGAAGGGGAGTTTCTGTACTGTAACTAGAGATAAGAAAATATATAACCGTGTACAGAGATATATTAAGATATGCCTGCATATATGCCGGCGGAAAGACTTACAGTTCTGACGAAACGAGTTACGAACTTTCGGCAGTGGTGTTCCTGTGAGAGGAGCCGGACCCTCTCCATGCTGAAAATAGTTGGGTTGGGAAACTGTTTGCAGGGAAATTTATCCTAGGTGGTTCTATTTTCAACACGTCCAGCTGCCCCTTCTGGTTAATATTACGCAATCTAGTCCACTTGGTCCAATTGGAACATATTTAGGCCAGATCTTTGAATTACACTGGACTACAGATACCAACTTTGCCTCTTCCACTGCTCACTTTTTTTTTGCCGCTAGCTTTTGTTTTGCATTTAGTCTTTAATTTGGTCCATATGAGCATAGCAAAATTAATTGACACCAACGTTTGGAGATGATTAGTTCACTTTGGGCTTAAAGTTCAATTGGGCTTTTTAATTTTTTGATCTCCACTTAAAATTGGACAACAAGCACTTGAAAAGTGAGTAATTTAAAAGCCATATGAACAAGACTACAATACCCCTGCCTTCCCGTAAGGCTTCTGCCTTACTCTAGAGGTCTTGTAGACGTCAATTCCTGTGCTTGTCTTGAGATTTTGAGTACGTCTCAAATCACGAGTGGAGAATCAATTCGGGTAACTTAATTTAACTCTTTTGTTGAGCACTTAATGTACCTTGTTTTTTGTATTTCTGACAATGTCCCAAAGCCTTGTTTTCGAGTTCTCTTTTAACCTATGCAGGGCACTGAATCACTGAGATCCATTAATTAATCCACATTCATTGGTATCTTGATTCAAATAGTCGTCCTGTAATCACATGTGCAAGTCTCAAAATGACTATCGAGCTAAAGCCAATAACATTATGCATTCGACTTACGGCAAAAATACGGCAATATCTCTTACGCGACCGCTAAGGCATAACGGTCGTCCGATTTTTTCACGTCCTTGGTGTGTGCTGTACAATGTCAGTCAGACCTCCAGAAAATGTTTCCACTGTCTTTGGCCAATGCATCCAGTACGTTTACCAAACAGTCCAGTTGGTTCTTTTTGCTCGATGAAATTTTACATATATAAATATATTATAAAAACAAAATGTACAAAAGGCTGCTCAAAGGATATTTTTTACTGTGGAATCTTCAGGAGTAACTGGTGAAATGACTGTTTTCTTTTGTTATTTCCGTCTTCGTTTTTGTGCAACGGAGAGCTCTCCCAAACCGGGCTGACGTGCCGTTCCGTGTCTTTCTCTCCGAATTTACATCATTTCAATGCTAGTGTCCAGCTGTTTGGAATAATGAGGTGCGAACGAGTATCTCAGGTGATTTTACATCTATATCGGTGGTGTTGATGTGGGTGTATATAAATGTATATATTCATATGCATCCTCACGTAAGAGAGTTCATTCCATGTCCGCTATTGAAACGTTTCTCCACCCCTTGTACCTGATGGATTGCTATGCTCTCTCCTTTCCTTTTTGGCCCCGTCGACAGTGGATTTCCATTCCTTTCTCCTCCATCTGAAAACGTGCCGGTACACTAAATGTCCATAAGGCAAAGATGTCACTTACAGAACATACCAAAATTAATATTGATATTTCTAATGTCTAATGCATTTTAGTGTCTTTTTTAATACTTGTTTCTTTAAACATCACAGTGTTGTTGTTTTTTTGTATTTATTAAGATAATAAAGGTATATTGTGAAAAATGCATCAATGGTCTGTGGCGTGTTTTTTCCTCGATTTCCTGCACACTCACTCACTGCATTTCACACCGAGACTTTGTTTTCACGGGCTGAATAGGCTGAATTTGAGACGCTCAAGATCATATTTTATCATTTTGTATGCGCAACCTCCTGCTGCTTTCTCAGCAAAAGGATGATAAATACAGAAACGGCAACAAAAGTCATCAATCCTCTCTAGAAATAGGACACATACTGTTTTTTGCAATGGTACATGCTCTTATTCTGCCCCCCTTTCCTTCTGTACTATACATGGGGTTTGACAGAAATGTAGATTACTGTATGTGATGTGAAAACTTTGAGCTTTTGAACGAAATCTCTACAATTTTCTACAGTATACGTGTATGGGCAAAAAGGATTTCATAATTCTTCTCTTTTTGGCACATTCAGAGTACTTACCTAGAGTCGTTCAGACAGATAAATGTGTCTTTGATGCAGTTAGATCAGAGGTCTGATGAATGAGATTACGAATGACCCATCTATTCCCGCCAAATCCACTAAATTTTTAGTGTAACCCATTCAAACCTGACATTCAGCTGACTAGACTTCATTTTTGGGGTACGAGAACATGCTGCTTTCTATATGGCACAGATGTAATACAGATATCAAATGTCAAATCAGTACAGGAAGATGGTAAAAACAGACTCCATTTATTGGTAATATTCAAGTTAATCTATGACTTGTTTTTCTTCTGTAGATAAACACAACAATGAGGGTAATGTTCTGTCAGATTCATTTCAGCCGTTGATACAATTCAAAGTGATTGTATCGAAAGATTGTATTAAAAAGGTTCTCCAAAGAACCTTCCAGCTAAACAGTTCCTAAAATAACCATTTTATTTTTAGTCGGAAGACCAATTTAATAATCTTTTGAGTTCAATTCATGATAAATGTTGTTCATGAAACTATCAATAATCTTTATTTTGAGAGTGTAGTTTATATTCTTCCATGGGTACTGCTTGTATTCAAACCATGAATGCAAAAAATGAACCGAACTGAGAGGAAGAGACTTTTGTTTATCCCATAACCTGGCTTGTGTTTTCATTTTCTCTGACCCTTTGAGTAAACTACACACACACAGACTGCTGCGTCCTGTAAGCCTGCAAGGCAGAAAAATAATGACTAGCCCTTTTATTTCGCCAGCAAAGCAACTTCTCCCTTCTCTCCCAATTTCATGGCTTTTTCCTTCTCATTTTTCACCTGCTTCGCCTAAACGCGTTTTCCCCTTTTTTTCCCATTTATTTGGGGAAATGATTGCCTTCTACAGTTGCAATATTAACACCCCGTCTGCACCATTTTATCGCTGGTCCTCATAGCGATAAGATATGAGCTCACGCTTGACTATTGACTTTTAATTGTGTGTATGGAGCGTGAGACGTTTAGTGTTTGATTTCATTGTGCTTGTGCTGCATTTGAACCCATGACTGCAGCAGATAAATACACGAGTGTGTGTGTTGCCGTTTGTGGTTGCTGGAGATGTGCTGGTATGTGGGTTAATTAAAGGAAACATCCCTGGCTGCTGTTGCTGTTTCCCCCCCCCCCTCTCTCTCTTTGTATTCTCTCTCACACACAGTAATGAGGAATGGAAGCAGAGAGGCTGGTGGTACCGGTACAGCACAATTCATCATTCATGTCATCCATACCAAAGCCAGCTGCTCGGAACAGACACCGAAAATTAGCATTTCACCCCCATCCCTTCTCTCTCACTCTCTCGCATGCTTTGAGTCGCTCTTCCTCATCAACCCCCGTTTTGTCACTTCCTCACTGTTAATGGTCCTCTCTTCTTATCGTTTAACTGGGAAACTAATTCCTGTCTTTGATTACTGTCAACCGCAGCACAATGACCCATATCCGTCTCCTCTGGTTCTGCTGAAGCTGCTGTTTCACTGGATTGCATGTCAAGACAAAGTAATTATTCTCTTTTAAAACTTCTGGTTTGAGTTTCTGTCTCATAATGTGTTTACATTCACGGTTATATAAAGTGCAAAGTAATCAAAATCCACGGCGTTTAGGCCTGTTTCTCCTGTGTAACTGCAATGGCATTGTTGATTTCACATAGACTGTGCACTGCATTTATTTCCGTTTGTTCATGGTCATTAATAAAGGATGTGAACATAAACCGTGCAAATGTTGTTTGTTTGTTTTTCCGATGCATTAATTCATACCTATGAATTCACATTGACCAATAGAGGGGTTTAAATAAAACAATTGAGGGTTGGTTTTGCACAATTTGGAGAGAAAAGTCACAATTAGCGAGATGTAAACGAATTTGCGAAAATGTAAATGTAACAGACTGGACTGATCTCAAAGCTGGGATTTTTCAGTGTTGTTGAGTCTAAAGTGACTTAAAACAAAGTGTGACCATAGCTTTACTACATTTCTACTGCATACAGTAAGATTTCTTTTAAATATTAACAATTATTACAAAATAAAATTGTATTTACATTCAAATTGTGGTAATATACAAAGAAAAGTATTAGTGCTCATATTCCTGTAGCTTAAACAACTGGTTATGACTTATTTCTACCAAGTATAGTTCATTCAATATTTGGGTTTAATAAATGCTTTTTTGATAAACAGTACAGAGCAGCACGCTGCTTATGCATACAGCACGTTTCATTGCACCATGTGCAGATACGTCTACTGCAGTAAGATCCAATCTGTGTAAATTAATTAAAAACACATTTATGCTCCCCACGTTGGTCAGTTCTTTTGTTGGAAAGCAGATAAATTCAAATGAGGTCTTCTCTTTCGATTTCACTTTTGACTCCAAGGTCTTGTTTTTCCTCTTATCTCGCAGCTCTACCATCTTTTCATAGAGTCGGCGGCACTAAGCTCTCATTGCCGTCTTTATAAGCTATCCTTCCTACGGTTAGCTGAAGGAGTGCTGTAATTACCCATGAACCCTTGCTGCAGCTTTTCCTTTTGTCAGCCCAAAGGAACCAGGAGGCCAATCTCAGGGCGTCTGCGACATTATCTTCAGATTGAATGAAAGTTGAAGGAAAACTCTTTGAAAGAGAACATCCATTCAACTAAGTCTCAAAAAAGAAAATCATTTCTCACACTCCATATCCACCAGCACATCCACCTGTTGGAGGTTTGGGAGACTGGTTTGGTCCGAGTCGTGGCTCATCTTCAGGTGGGATTTGCTGATGAACATCTCTTAATCAAGCTGTAATTGTTTGAGCATGACCCTGCTCGACCCGGTTAATGGAAATGGCCCTGATTAATGATGTGTGCTCAGTCACACGGTGGGAGGCGCCGCCCACACCCAGGAGTCATTGGTTCATTAATTAATTTATTAATTAAAGGGTAACGATAAAGCAGAAACAAAGAAGCATACGAAGGATAATGAGGGGGATGATGGTCCTTCTGCATTATGCTGTTAAAAGTGATTCATGGGCATACTCATGTTGATTGATAATTATCAAACATCAAGCTATATCAAACTGCTCATTGTTTAAAATTAAAATTTTAAATATATTAACCTAACCTGTAGTATATGGAGCATTCGTGTCCAGCCAAATACTAAACACGTTGATGCACACATTATAACACATAAACATCCACTCATATTAATTGCGACTGTTTGCGAAGCTATAATGATATGCACATTTGCAAACAAACGTGTTTAGTGAAGCAAATGTCATATTGAGTCACCCCTGTGTTCCAAATACCTTTTGTATTTGTTCACAATAATAATCATCAGATGTTTATTGACATTAAAATGTCATCCTTGAAAGACTTCCATGCTGAAGGGCCGATGAAAGAGTAGAAGATCCATTTCGCAAACCTTGGTGATATGACAGATCACGTTCAGCAATCTACTTATGTGAGGAAAATGTCACTCTTTTTATCTCAGCACCTACCGCAGAATAGGAGTCAAAAGAAAAGCCTGCAGTCTTAAAGCTCACAACATAGTTTTCATTTTTATTTAGTTTTGACTTAGCAATTTTGTTGCTAGATTTATCAACTTTTCATACTACCCAAGCAACTTTTTTTTTTCCGAATAGCAACAAATTTAGCAATTTTCAACACACACATATCACATTCACGTTAAATTGCTCGCTCAAATAGTTTTTTCTTGACTGTTAATTTACTGATATTTGTTAACATGTGTAATTGTTGGTAATTTAGGTAGCTATTGATTGTTTAAAAGAATGTAACGTTAACGTTCGTTATCAGTGTTATATTTAAAAATAAAAAATTCTTATCAAAAAGTGTTTGTATTGCTTTTACAATTAGTCAACTATATTTTTCATACAAATCTAAATGGACATATTTCAAATAATGTTTTTGCTGAGATGGCCAGTCAATTTGAGAAGACATTAATTATTTTGTATACTACATAAAGATGTAGTTTTGAGTTGCGATTACGCCATGACGTCATCACGCAAAGTAATATGTTAATATGAACCTATTTATTGTACATCTGAATGTGGTTGTTTTATATAATATAATATAATATTATATTATATTATATTATATTTATTATATTATACACGGCGCCTCAAAGAGTAGAGACATGACGGGCTTACGCTTGTGAGATACTACGTGAACACGTCACTGATATGCAAATTAGTGAGTGACGTCATCCGGTAACATTTACCTACTTTTCGGGCAGACTTTAGCTACTTTTCATTGGAAATAGTTGGCAATACTGGATCCAACCCTGCCTCCTTGATATGGTGTTCCAGCAGCTCAGTCAGAATAAACGCGATCGTTTCTAAATTTGTGTACGTTTTCAAGTTAGGTAGCACCAATACTACTCCAATATTATCTTATATGCAACTCTGACAAAACAAAATTGTACGTAATTTAGAATCGTGCAAATGTAAAACGTCATGCTTTACTAATCACAAAACCATAATGCCCGTCATAATATCAGATTGCATAGTCTATTGCATCTGTACAGTTTTATTACAAACTTTATTACATTTCTCTATAATAAAAAGTTTAAACTCCAAAGTTAAGATTCCACCGTGTAAAAAGAGTTATGCCATATTGACGTTTATTAATGGGAAATCCCTCCTACTGCAATGGGGCGTGTGTTTACGTCATTACGTGCGGCTGCGCGTCGTCGCAGACGTCAAAACGGGAGTGAGGGCGGAGCAGTGAGGCCAGCGTCCAGTCTTATATATCTGGCTGTTGTGGTCACTCATTGATTCAATGAACGGCACAATGGCTGCATCGTCTAACAGGATCATGCTGGGGCCCCTCGTAGCCGCTATCGACCAAGGCACGAGTTCCACACGCTTTCTGGTAAGTCTTATCCCGAGGACTTGTCTTCGTGTTGTGGTGGAGCCCAAGTGGCTCGCATACAGACAAAGATTGGAGAGTCCTCCGTGCCCTTGCCAACATGTGCGGGTAACAAATATTTCGGAGGCGGTTCAGCTGGACTTCTGTCATGCCAGCTACCCACGTGGATCTAGTTTCTGTATCTGCTCATTCGCACAATGCAAAACCTTCTAGTCAGTCTTCTGTGTCCTTAGTACTTGTGTCACAATATCTGTCAAATTTATCTTGCTAAAAATCTTTGTTTTACCCAGTTACACAATGTTTGGATGTAAGCAGCATTACAAAGTTCAAATTTTTGCTTAAAAACCCTTTAATTCCCACAATAATGACAGCAGTAATCTGTGTGTTTTTGTTTGACCATCCAAACTTTTAAAATAAAAAAACATCTCCAGAAGAAGATACTGTCTGGTGCAGGTGTACGGGTTTTCGTACATGTGTTCATGCCTTGTGCGAATTTCTGCTGGTGTTAAAAAGTTTTAAATGGTTTTTCCACAAATTATTATTGTTGTTATTTATTTATTTATTTTTTGTATTTGTTATCAGAGCTGTTCGAGCTGTTTTTGTTTGTTTGTTTTTTTGTTTGTTTAGTTTTTTGGTAAAATGACTTAAAAAGCAGTGGAGATCTGTGGAAACTCATTGTGTTTCTTAAATTTTCTTAAGAAAGACTTACGTTTACCTTCAGATATCTTGCTTGTGGTGGTGCTCTGTTAGAAATGTCACTGTTGACTGTTGTGGGTTGTAAGTCATAGATCTGATAAGGTTACTACTACCTTAATGTCACTTAAGGTACTAAAAGTGGACAACGCAATTCAGTATATTTTCTTTGTGTTTCCAATGTGAGGACATTTGTGTTTAAAGAGGGTGTGCTTGTAATTCCAGGGCCTGAAAAAGAAACATCCCTCATATTGTTAAAATGTTGTGGCCAGAATTGTTACTCAACAGAAAAGCTTAGAATGAAGTC
This sequence comes from Enteromius treurensis, assembly GCA_032275025.1. Taxonomy (NCBI): domain Eukaryota; kingdom Metazoa; phylum Chordata; class Actinopteri; order Cypriniformes; family Cyprinidae; genus Enteromius; species Enteromius treurensis. The sequence goes on from JAUCMU010000027.1 coordinate 16,743,535, forward strand.
AAACACTGTGATTAATGCCTTTGTAATTAATACTGGAAATTCCAGTTTTCAACATCTGTGACAAATCTTTCTAAAACATTGTGTTTCCATACCAGTGATTTGTATTTTTCTAATACTTGGCGTTGAACTGGAAAAGATTAGCATCATTAAAAATGGACTCTGTTATGATCCAAAACTTACAAGTTTCTAATTACTTAAAAGTTCTTTACTCCCTTAATTGTAGGTTTTCAATGCTAAAACAGCAGAGCTTCTCAGTCACCATCAGGTGGAGATTAAACAGAGCTTTCCTAAAGAGGGGTGAGTATTGTATCTCTTGTTGACACACTCTGGTTCAATGGGGCAATGGATTATGCAATATAGTACGAGTACAACTTGTGATTCAAATCATAAATACAGTATTGGTTCATACTGTTATTCTGGATGAGCTGAATAGGATTTCTTCCATTCACATTGATGGCAAAGATGTCAGCTGTGTTCAGTTGTGCCCAGTGTGCTATATTTAAGAATCATGCAAACTTCATGTGGCTGGTTGGAGTGAGAACCAGGTTTATTTCAGTACAGTTTCATTGAGATTATAGTTTATAGTTTATAGTTTGTGTTATTTTAGTAGATAATGAATAAAACTAAATATGAATATTGAAAAAGTTTTTATATATATCTTATTTCACTTCAATTTTATTTATGTCATATAAAAATTGTTAATGGTTGTAGTGTTTATTATAATAGACTATTCAAAATTATTTATTGACTTCCCTTAGCTGGGTGGAGGAGGATCCTAAAGAGATTCTTCAGTCTGTGTACGAGTGCATGGACAGAACCTGTGAGAAACTGACTCAGCTCAACATTGACATCTCGAACATAAAAGGTAACGACAACTTGTTATTTCTCAGTTTTTACATGCGTGTGATTGTAAATTTTAATTTCTTTACATGTTGTAATCTGTCTGCAGCTGTTGGTGTGACCAATCAGAGAGAAACCACCCTTGTTTGGGACAAGGAAACGGGAGAGCCACTTTATAATGCTATAGGTAAATATTATTACCTTCATGTTATAAATGCCCAGGGGTGGACTGGCTTTCTGGAGCACTGGGAGTTTTCCCGGTGGTCTGCTGAACAGCGTAGAACCTGTAAATGATAGTAAATTTACATATGGCTTGATTGGGACATTTTTCCCATTTCCATTGCAATGATAAAAAGTGTCCCAATCAACCTGAATTCGCCCAATTTTTTGTCAGTCTAGGCAAATGCCCCTCACGGCCCACTTGAGTCAAAACTATTAATCTATAAAGTGTTCTCAGGCTCAGGGCAGCAGTGTAACAGTGCTCGTCAATGACAAAATGATTGAAATGGCCAGTCAAAGCAAAGCAGGTGGGATTGACGTTGTTCCTAAAAGCAGAGCAGAAATTCCTCCATGGCGCTTTTAACACTTGAAGAATGTTCAGCTGCTTACATCTTACTTCTCAATGTTATTTATGTGTAATTGCAACACAATGTAATTCCTGTAATTGTGTGTAACGAGCAATGAAAAATAATCAATAGCTACTTTCAACATATCAGACATAAAATGAAGAGTGAATGCATGATGTGAATGGTTTTGTTTTCTTATTAAAGACGTGGCATGATACGGTGCTGCGCTTCTCGTCTGGTGTGCAATGGGCTTAACTCTTTACAGCCTTAGTTCTCTCTCTTCGACAAGACAAATTCAAGTGTCGTCTTTGAAAAAAGGCCTGGGTTCATGAACTGCAGCCATTTGTTTTTAGGTTTGTCCTTTCAGGTCTGTATTTAAAAGGAAGCATCCAGTTAAAGGGTTAATTTGCCTAAAAATTATCAATCTGATATCATTTGCTCATCCTTACATCATTTCAAATCCATGTGGACCAGTTTTTTCATAAAAAAATAAATCGTTTTTACACTCTGATCCACAGGAGATAAAGTAAATGGTGTTAAACTCGTTCAGGACATAATGAGCTGCTGTGTTGGTCAGGTGTGGTGGGCTAGTTAGTCCAGCTTTTTAGTCCAAATCTGTATATGACCATTGTTTAGTATATGAGTAATCTTTTCTTCTGCAGAATTGAATGGCCAAGTAATTCCTAATTTGTTTGGATGTTTAGTTTGGCTTGATCTGCGGACCCAGTCAACAGTAGAAAGGCTCATCAACAAAACTCCAGGCAGAAACAAAAACCATCTCAAGGTGAGAGTGCTTGTGGCTCCTTTTAAGACAGACTGAAATGACATCCACAATCCATTATTAGTTAAACAATTTTCAATATGCCACATATGAAGTTTCCTGGAAATAAAAATGTAAGTTTTGGCTAAAGTCTGGCTGTTTTTGCACTGTCCCATTTCTTATTTCAAGCAGAAATGTCAAAACATTGAGGAAAAATTGTGGTTATCAAGCCACTTCAAACTGTACTCGGGTTTTTTTTTTTTTTCTGTTAACACAAAGTTGGCCAAAAAAAACCCTCAATGAATATTTGTTCTTCTCTTGCTTTATAAAGCACAAAACTGGCCTGCCCATCAGCACATACTTTAGTGCAGTGAAGTTGCGCTGGCTGATGGATAATGTGGAGAAGGTCCAGGAAGCTGTGCTTTCTCACAGGGCCATGTTTGGAACCGTGGATTCCTGGCTTATCTGGGTAAGAGCAGTGGAAGCGAGGTTTCTTTTCTGCATCTCTATAGTGATTGTGTAAATGTATGTACGAATGAATGAATGACATATGTATTTGAACTTTAATGGTAAAATAAGAAATCCGTGCCTGGTTTAGAATTATTCCTTAATCCACTATGCTTAATGAAAATATTGATACGTGAAAATAAATTCAAGCAGTTGGTCTTCGATTGAAATCAGATTCTCCTATTAATATGATTCTCAACCACATTTCTGAATACATTTTGCTTTGTCTTCTTAATCAAGCATGTCTGATTCAGTTCATCAGCTCATTAGAGGAGATTATAAGACCTGAAATGGATGTGTTAGACAAAGAAAACATGAGAACTGTGTGGTGTTGAGGGGACTCCGGGAGCGTGGTGTAGTGATCATGAAGTAAATATTTTAATTTGTTTAAATAATCTGTGAAAACCCCTAACTTTCAGTGCCTGACGGGGGGGAAGAAGGGTGGTGTTCATTGCACGGATGTAACCAATGCCAGCCGGACAATGCTCTTCAATATTCACTCAATGGATTGGGATCCGGAGCTCTGCAAGTAAGTACAAAATTGCATGCATACATAAAGTTTTAAATTTTTTTTCTGACCCAAAGCTTATTTGCATAGGCAAGTGTCAAAAAGAATGTTGGATACTCCACCCAAAAAATGTAAAGTGCCCCTATTATGCCACTTTTTAAGGCTCATAATATTGTTTTGGGAGTCTCTTACAATTAGATGTACATGTGTGCAAGGTGAAAAAATGCCTTTGTTTTCTTAAAATAAGCTTATCATCTAATTTTCCAACAATTATCAAGGGATTCGTTCAAAGCAGTTCTAAGGTTCAGTCTCTCTAGACCACTCCTTTCCGTGAGCTGATGGAAACTTTTTCATGGTCGTCCTGGAAACATTCCGCCCGATAGCGGACCCCCTCACGAAAGAAGAAACCTGCCATGTTTACAACTATTTTTTTTATTATTCTTCCTCCTCTGTATAAAATATGCAGACTGGTGAACAAACTGTAAAACTGGGGGAATAATCTGGGCAAAAGTTGTTTAGTCCAGCCTTTACTGATTTTTAAAGATTTATTCGTAACGTATTTCTTCCATTTTATAACAGTTATTTTGATATACCAATGGAAATTCTACCAAAAGTGAGAAGTTCCTCCGAGATTTATGGTTTAATGGTAAGTGTTTGACCTCAATGAGAGAATTTCTTTCTGCACTTCTGTTACGTAATGCATGGGTAGGATTCTGCTGTGACAAATTGATGAGAGAAATGATCTTTGCTCCAGAGCAGTGTCTGTCAAACAGTAACTCTGTATTCTTTAACTGTACATGCACAATCTGCAACTCCAATAACATCTTTCCATCCAAAGTTGAAATTTGCTGTGGAGCAGACATTTAACCCTTTGGAGATTTTAGTGTGTCCCTCTTTATCATGATTATATTTTGTGTCCTGTGATCTCTTTGGGCTGACTGATAGAAAATCAGCTCTAATCTGGTGAGTAGCTCTAGCTGTCTTGTCTGGGAAATCTTTGCTGTCATGTTGCCATCACAGAAGTTGGTGCATTTCCAATATGGAGCAAACATGCTTTTAATATTTTTGTTGTAAGTGCATTTTCTATATTCCTAAGTTAAGGTCTTATTGGAAATGTACCTGATGGGGATCTTATCATTGTTTTTCATTGTGTTTTGGCTTGACACCCAATGCACTGCATGTCCTGTTCCAACAGCTCTTGGAGTTTAGGAACTTTTGTCATTTCGTTTTCTGGCTACGGTCCTCTTCTTTGTTGCCTTTTTCTTCTTTATTCATTTACTATGGCTGAGGCCACACTGTTTTGAGTTGCAGTGATGAAACCGAAGCAGCTTTTCACAGTTTTTAACATGCTTAGTCACTGTATGTTTAGAGCAGATACTTGCAGCACACAGCAGCAGATGATTTGCCAGAGATGCTTATGTTCACAAAAGTATTAGAATTAATAAATATTGGATTGGATAATGCATGTTAATTATTACATTAATTTGTATATTATAAAATTCTTCCCCTAATGTTTTACCTTTTTTACTTTCTTTTTTTTAAATACAGAAATCTGGCCCTTTAACTGGTGTCCCAATATCTGGGGTAAGATTATTAGATTTTTTTTTGTGTTTTTTTTTTTGAGAAAGATCAGAAAAACATTTTAAATGTGTGTAAATGTAATCGTTGCAATCAAAAACATCCTATTAATCCCATCCACAATAAAACGTTTTTGTATATATATATTGTGTGTGTTTGTTATTATGTATGTTATATAAACACACACACATACAGTATATATTTTAGAAAAAAAAATTAACATGTATTTAAATGTGTATATATTTGTATAATTTGTTTTGTAAATGTATTCAATATAGACTGTTTCAACAAAATAGAGAAACGAGAGGTTTCCCTGGTAAAGGCTGTAGACAAAGCAGCTCTGAGCTTACAAACAAACGCTATCTTATATGCAGGATGAAATGAAAATGACATTTTTCGAAAGACAGTCTTCCTTCAGAAATACAGTGATATAAAAACACCCACGCCTCGGTTTGATTACGTGCTCATGTTTATTCACCGAAAAACGGCCGGTTTTTATATCGTGGCAGGTTGCCACAAATAAATAAATGTTTGGGAAACACATCCCTCAGCATAACAACCTGAGACCAACTTCATTACTCATTATTAGCTGCGTTTGTATCCCGCGACACTAACCAGACCGCTAAACAAACACAAACCGGAAGTTAACTTGGGTCCAGACTCGGTCGCCCGACGAAACCGTCTATACATGTATAATATTTTCTTAAATAAGTATATACATGTGTGTGTTTATATATGCATAATAAATATACACAGCACATAGACATATATTACATACACAAAAACATTTATTTTAACTGTGTTAATTGTTTGACAACACTAAATATATTACACCGTGTGATTAATTATTTTTAGTTAGACTATAAATTGACCATAATGCATATAAAATACATTGCCTTCAGGTTCTCAAAAATGATGCAATAATTCACAAATACTTTCTGATTTTTAAATCCGTAAACAGTGTCTCGGTGACCAGTCTGCTGCACTGGTGGGACAGATGTGTTTCAAGGATGGACAAGCCAAAAACACGTAAGATTTTCTCATCTTCTCAGTTCTTAATAACCTAATTTGTCAACATTGAAAAATGTTTTTTTTATTTACAGTTATGGGACGGGTTGTTTCCTGCTTAAAAACGTAGGAACAAAGGTATTCAACATTCAACATACTTAAAGCTTCAAAAAAAAAAATTTGATTTTTTTTTATTTACATAGAATTTTTTTTTTTTTAATCTCCTGAAGCCTGTAATGTCAGACCATGGACTCCTGACAACGGTTGCATATAAACTAGGGCGTGACAAGCCAGCCTGCTATGCACTAGAGGTAACGCCGTTGAAAGTTTATTACATTATTATGTTATTGGCAGATTATTTCTTACCAAAGCAATGTGTTATGTTTATGTGGCAGCTATTTCATTCCATTCCCAAATACTTGAAAAGCCTATTCATTTCTCATAATTACTTTGCAATAAAGAGTACCCAATATTTTACTCTTGCTCAGCTGGAGTTTTGCTTTTCTAGGGTTCAGTTGCCATTGCAGGGGCAGTTGTGCGTTGGCTAAAGGATAATCTTGGAATTATCCAAACCTCTACAGAACTAGGTGTGTTTGTGTAAAGGTTCTATTTATACCATAATGCAAGAGCATTTAACAGTTTTGTTTTTTCCTTTTTTTTTACATTTCACCCCAGAGAAACTAGCTGCTGATGTTGGCACATCATATGGATGTTATTTTGTCCCTGCATTCTCTGGATTATATGCACCATACTGGGAACCAAGCGCTAGAGGGTTAGTGACTGATACAATTATTTGAAAGTAGAAACACTAAAACCTGAAGAGAATGAGCAACTTTGGAGAAATGCATTAGAAGCAAAAAAAGGAGTTTATTATTTCAAGCCCAGATATTACATGTGAAAAGTATAAAATTTAACCTTTGTTTTTTTGCTTACTACAGAATCATCTGTGGTCTTACACAGTTCACCAATAGGAGTCATTTGGCTTTCGCAGCACTTGAAGCTGTCTGCTTCCAGACACGAGAGGTACTGCTTCATGAATTGGCCTTTGCATGATTATAGATTCTTATCATCTAAAATAACTGATTCTGAATATTAACTGTCGACAAAGGAGTTTTTGTACTATGCAAACTAATAATTTCAAATCAAATTTTATTTTGTTAATTTGTTTTATAAATAGATGTGTAAAAAGTAGGAAAATGCTATCCAATTAATTTCTTGATCGTCACGTTGAGGTTATTTTGCCGGGTCAGTTTGCTGTATATTATTCTTTACTTATTTTTTACAGTCTTAAGGATAGAGGGGCTTTTTTGAGTATGTCACACATAAATCATAGACTATTTAAAAAAAAAAAAAGTTTTTGTTGTAGGATGCTAAAGAATGGTCATATTTGTTATAGATTCTGGATGCAATGAACCAGGACAGCGGTATTCATCTGTCCCAGCTCCAGGTTGATGGAGGCATGACGTCCAACCGCTTACTGATGCAGCTGCAGGCTGACATACTGTGCATCCCAGTCGGTAAGATGCACATTTTCATCTTTATATGAGAATTTTAATTAACACTAGTGAATTTTACTGGTGTTTGCAAATGGGTGGGTGTAATGTAATTTTTTATGCATTTACAGTAAAGCCGTCCATGCCTGAGACCACAGCTCTGGGTGCTGCCATGGCAGCAGGAGCAGCTGAGGGGGTCAGTGTGTGGAGCCTAAGTCCAGAAGATCTCTCTGAGGTCACTTCAGAAAAATACGAACCTCAGATCAACCCAGAGGGTAATGGAATCTAAAGTTCACCAGACACCAGTTCATAACAACATGGTTCAGTGCAACACTGAACAACTTTATGTTCTCTTACAGGGCACAACATTGTTTTCATGGTTAAGAGATTGTTCACATTTTGGTTCAATTAAACCTTTTGATCTGGACAAAACAAAAAATGAAACATTTTAGTCCAGGTCCTCTTGGTAATTACTCATTCATTTTAACAGCAAAATTAAATCTACACAACAAAAGACATAAGAATGTGGTTACATGGCTCTTTGAAGAAGGGTATTCTTCAGCATTCTTTTTATGGTCTCTTTTAAGGTCGCATTGTGTGACATCACTTCCTGTTTTGGTTAGTTGAGATGTCTTTTGTCCACTGTATGTTTGGAAGCAGACTTGAGAGCCACCTCTTCAGGGGTCTCGATCCATTAGTTTTATGCTAACCAAGGTTTGGATGGCATCATTCACAGTGTTTGTTTTAATCAAGCAAAACCTGCTAATTGTTAACACGCCATAAATAAACCTGCAGATGAAACTTGAGTTTTTCTCCTCTGTGCAGAGAGTGAACTGCGATATGCTCGCTGGAAGAAAGCTGTTCAGAGGGCTATGAACTGGGAAACCACAGAACCAGTCAACAATGGAAATGGTGTGTCTATTATTATTATTTTTTTTATTTGACTTAATTAACCAATCAATCAACTAATCAGAGAAACACCTTATACAAATGCAAATAATAAAAACAGCAAATGACTACATGCAATATTTTTTTTTAATTTTGTATTTAATTGGTACTAAAAAAATGCATTTTGTTTTCCATCTGGAAAATCTGTACCTTTTTGCTCATGTTTGTTCCATTTATAAAAAAAAAAAAAAAAATTTCAACCAGGCCCCCAAAAGTAGTCAAAGATTGATGTAGGCTTGTAGTAATCAATAACCAGAGGTATTGACCCAGAATGTCCAAAGTCAGGGGGAATGTGTGTTGTTTTTTTTCTTAGAGAGGTACAAAGTCGTGTTTCTGTTTCTTGTTTTCTGCAAAGTTATTGATTATCTGGCTCGGGTAGAACTAAACTCTGAAGTAATTTTTTTTTTTTTTTTTTAGAAAATCAGTAGTTACTTAATTGTCCCACTTGTTTTCTCTTTCCTTTCACTGTCTTGCGTGACATGGACCTGTGTTCTGGACAACCAACAGAGGACAATAGTATCTTCAGTAGTGTTCCCTTGGGCTTTTACATTCTGGGTAGCATGTTTATGTTAATTGGAGCAAAGTACATTGCAGGTCAGTGTGAGAGCGAGTGAATGAGAGATGGTGAAAAAGACTGATGCATGTTCTGTATGTGTGTCCTTTAAGTCCACCGGCCTGGTAGAGAGTGGTGAACATAAGCGTATAACAAGCACTCATTAGTTTTCATGTACTAGTGTGAATGAGTAATGTAGAATAGCATTTCATGTGAGTCTGTTAGGAGGAAATTATGGAACAGGACCCATTTATGTGCAATGGGATTTATAAAAAATAAAATAAAAATCCACAGTTCCCAAATTTTGATCAATTGGAGAGCGCTGTGTCATTGATGGCTGTAAACATATGGCTTGGTATGGTCAAATTGATGGGGAAAGGGTACCTGTTCTAAGAATCTCCCTGTCTGTCCAAAACTTGCTTTTGCTCAGTGTTGTTTTTCCCTTCATCTCATCCAGTGTTACACTATTTCAAACATTTTTGTGCATGCTGAAAACATCTCTGCTCATCAGTTGAGCACACATGTGGCTTTAGCTGTTTAACATTTGCTTTTCTTTCTCTCTCTCTCTGTCTCTCACTACAGCAGGGCAGAAGTAAACTTGAACCTTACTGCATTACAGAAGATGGGAAGTTAAGATTTTTACCCCTTCAAAATCAAGATGTGCTGTAGTGGCCTTGGCAAAAGACATTCCAACTGAAAGAGTTGTTACTGCTTTCTGCAGCAATGATAAATTAAGACCTTTCTGGCCACACAGCCGGCAGTTTTATTGATCATATCTAGTATGATGAAATCATTATTTCTTTAATGTCTTCATTACTGTAGTTTCCCTACACTAAACAGTACAATCTAATGCAATTGTCAATGACAATGACAATGGCTGTGCTAATTAGTCATTGTAAAAATTTTAGAATTTCTTTTTAATGGCACTAAAAGTCACAGACATCAACAGATGTATGTCGGGTTTAGTTTAAAGTTTAAAAGAGAGAGACATACTGTTAATACAATTTAGCTACTTTTCAAACCTATTCAGGAGAGTTTTAGTGCACTTTATAATGTATGATGCTGTTGTGTGTAACGGTGAGGGAACTGTACAATCTCATGTACATAATATTGCAATGTTTGCCTGTTAAACATGTTTGCCATTTTGTTGAAATTAAGTTAACCTGCCAAAACACTGTGGGCCCCGCTAACAGAAGCATAGCTTCTGCCTCCTATAAGAGAGACCATTAAACAGGATGTCACTTGAGCAGTATTGAGTCAACATCTGAACAATTACTGACGAGGTCTGTGTAACTATAAATGAACAAACACACTGTTTTGTTATCAATTGTAGAGAACTGTTTTTGTCAAGTCACTGTAATTTATTCTCTGAAATTGTGCGTGTAAATTGCATTACTGTTCAGCTGAAGTATTTCCTTTCAGTTCCAGCAACTGGTTTCTTTTTAAATATCTAACCTGAACTTGAAAGAAAATAGTTGGCACCTGATTTTCTATCGTACTTGATGTTTGTGTCATGAAATATCACAAGTTCCATGACAATGATAGCTTTATGAACAGCTGTAAGCATATAAACAGATTTTTTATTATTTGTTAAATTGAATAATACAGTTGCCAATTTAGTGTATCTCTTTAATACATAAGTTTGCATTTTAAAAAAAAGCCAATCGAGAAGCACTTGTTTAATGTATTCTGAATGGTACTTCTTTGATTTCTGTCCATGAATACTTGAAATGCAAAAATAATGTTGATTTACTTGATTTACAAAAAGTAGCCAGTATTAAACGCAAGTCATTTGTATGTGGTATGTGGCTTTGATTTAGTGCTTTCAAAATTACATGGTTACATCTTGGTTGATTTCATTACCCCATCATCTTGCATTTAAGTTCTTTCTCCAAGATACAATTTTCATCATTGAATTTTCTGTTCCTACACTTTTTGTGGAGGCTACTTCACTGTCTTAAAACTGCTTCTAGATATTAAAATAAAGATTACCAAGAAATAATTATGAAAAAGATAATATGGACAAAGGTGACTTAGCAACGTTATATCAGTAACCGTTATATTTCAAATTCATGTGATTATGCTGCAAAAGTGTGGAAACATCTGGGTTACGTATGTAACCACAGTTCCCAGAATAAAGAACATGCTGCAATGATGTTTTATCACATATGGGAATACTTCTCAGGTGCGATAAATGTCTGAAGGCCTTTACCATCCCACCAATTAGATTGGCCAAATAGCGCTTTGCACCGCCCTGCATATACGTGACCTAGTTTACCTGTTTCGTCAGATTTCATTGACAAAAGCGATATGGAGGTATGAATGGCTCATGATCGCCACATCTTGTTCCTTATTTAGGGAACTGTGGTTACATTCGTAACAGAGACATTTGCTTTTGTAGGTCTCGATGCTGCAATGATGTTTTATCGCAAATAGGAATGTTATACCATCACGCCTGATGTACCTGAGATAGCTGAAACATAGGAAGCATCTGCTCAAGCGGAGAGAAACTGGGAGCTAAGCCATCCTTACGTCTACAATATAAAACTTGACCAACGTGCTTGGAGAGGATTCTCCTACCACAGCATAAGCATCATCTTATAGAAAAATCTACTTAAGAATGCTTACGAAGGAGCCACCTAAATGCGGCGCAAGGCATTGGACCTCGTAGGCCACACACATAGCCTCCATTAGCCAGTGAAACAATATTGCTTGGTGACTGTACAGCCTCTGTTTCCGGCTCTGAAACAACGAACGGTGGGTCCAACACCATTAAGCCATAAATTCCGCATACACTTTAAGCACTCTTACAGGACAAAGACCTGGGTTCCATGATCCTGCTATTGAGGGGGGAAAACCTCTAAGTGAAAGAGGGGATCGAAGCCACCTTAAGATCATAATCAGGCCTCAGCCACAACAGAACTTTAACCCAAGTCTGACGCAATGCTAGCATACAGTATCCCAAACTCTCTTAAGGGAGGACAGAGCTTTTAGGAGGACCGTTTTTAAAGTCATAACTTTCTCAGATATTGTTTCCAAGGTTCAAACGGTTGTCCCCGCAATCTATCTAGCACAATGGAAAAATCCAAAGATTACAGTTGTGTAGGGGACGAAAGAGTCTCAGCCGTCTTGAGCCCTACATAAAACGAGACACCATGAGAAATGCCACATGGACTGCTCTGATAGACCAAACCTTGCCTGAGCCCACAAAAGAGGTTCTTGCCAACTTGCAAAAGGGGATAGAACGGCAACCTCCTTGGCGACTTCACAAGTATAACAAGACTGTCGTGTTGTCCATCTCCAGAATATGACAGCCTCTTAGCCATTTTGTGACCATTGGAAAGTTAGGGTTAGGGCAACAGCAGAAGCGACTTGGCGGGGTTTGGACCCGGAGGCAACCTTAGAGAACACTTCTACCCTCGAGCGAAGCACTCTTGTTTTAATCTGTCACAGTGGGGCAGTTAGAACTATTCACCTTTCATGCGTGTCCCTCACTGTGATGAACCCTATGGAAGCCCGTTTACGCCACCTTGAGAAAAAAATATAATTCTGTAAGTCATAATAATGAGAAACCTTCTCATAATTATGAGTTAATATATTATATTATTCACGGGGAAAAACATATTTATAACGAGAAACTTTCTCAAAATTATGACTTATCTCGTAATAATGACATCATCCATAATAATGACTTATCATCTCGTAATAATGACTTAGTTTCTCATAATAATTATTTATCATCTCATAATAATGACCTATAATCTCATTATAATGACTTAGTTTCTGATAATAATGACTTATAATCTCATAATAATGACTTAGTTTCTCATAATAATGACATCATCCATAATAATGACTTAGTTTCTCATTATAATGACTTAGTTTCTCATAATAATTATTTATCATCTCATAATAATGACTTATCATCTCATTATAATAACTTAGTTTCTGATAATAATGACTTATCATCTCGTAATAATGACTTAGTTTCTCATAATAATGACTTATCATCTCATAACAATGACTTAGTTTCTCATAATAATGACTTATCATCTCATAATAATGACTTAGTTTCTCATAATAATTATTTATCATCTCATAATAATGACTTATCATCTCATTATAATGACTTAGTTTCTGATAATAATGACTTATCATCTCATAATAATGACTTAGTTTCTCATAATAATGACATCATCCATAATAATGACTTAGTTTCTCATTATAATGACT
>JAUCMU010000027.1:16768565-16781001 GCA_032275025.1 Enteromius treurensis
AGGTGCCTTCTCTGAGAGCAGCCCTATTAATTCTGACAGTCAACTCACGCCCGTCACGTCTCATTGACTCATTGTCATTTCCAGACTGGCGAGAATGTAAAAAGCATTTCCTCTTTGAGCTTGTGCTTCCAGTTTTTATATTGCTTTTACTGTCTGCCCTGTTTTAGATGGATTGTCTATTCTCTTTTGGCGGATTTGGTGGATGTTTTCCCTCATTTCCCCCGTCTTTATTTCCAACAGTTGTAGAGCTGTGCCTCTCTCTAGAGGCTATTTGAACTTTAGCAAGTGTTTCTATTCTTTTACCAAAGATTTTCACAATTTTGATACTTACTAATGACTATAATGCAAAATGCGTTACAAACTGAAAGTATATTTTAAGACTGAATGTATATTCACAATATGCATTAAATTAAATTAAATACATATGAATTGAGTTACTTTAAAATCTTTTTAATGAGACTTTTTTTTTTTTTTACAAAATTACCACGTGTTATCAGAGATTTATGGATATAGTGAAATGCTAATACTATGATGGGTATGGAAATGCTGGTAAAAGTGCAGTTAAATTATATAATTGCATATTTAAAATAAATATTCTTTAAATTATTAAATATTATATATATTTTTTATTTAAATAGATATGAAATATTAAAATGTATATTAATAAAATATATTTTTACATAATAATTTCCATATTTCTTATTACGTAATTTCATGCTGAAAGAATTGCACTATCACAAGCACTATCATTCATAACTGTGATTTAATTCATAATTTAGCAACTTTTTAATTTTTTAAAAGACTTTTTATTTTACAGAAAAGTACCACAGTGTTATTAAGGTTTCATGAACATAATAAATTGGTAATATTATGATAGATATCACCATTATGGTAATTCCATAATATGTTGAAAAATGTGAAAACTGTACAAAAATGTTATTAATTATCCCTGTTTATATCAATTCATAAAATGCACAGTGGTGTTCACTTTGCTTAAAATATTTGTATCACTTTTATTAAAAATAATTGTATTAAATAATTTTATTAAATGCAAAAAATATTTTTATAGTAATTATTCAGTATATTTAAATTCAATATTGACACATCCTTTAAATATTAAAACATTTATATAAATAAAAAAAAATAAAAAAATTGTATTTCTCAGAATTTAGCATGGTGTCTAGTATCTTATTGCCCAAGCATCATTGTATTACCACAAATATATATCACCGTGCTGTTTTGTGAGAGGGGTTGCACTCATTTAGCAGGCGTTGAGATGTTGGTAAGGTTCACGTTTTCCGATTGTCCTAAGGATGAGAACAGCCTGTTCAGCCAGAACTGCAGCTACTTTACATGCACTAAAGCCTCTCTAATGAGTTCTTATGTAAAGGGGGTCACGATGGCAAAGGCATGCACACCAGCTACTCTGAGACCCTATAGCGTTGATGCATTATAATGCTCTTATTCACATGTGAAAGAACGGTCAGATGCAGCTGAAGCATGTGCACTGTATGGATTCATTTGACTCTGTACTGTAAATAGCACCAACTGGTGTTCAATTAACTCTATACTCTCTTCCTTTAGGCGTTTCATATAGCATATGTCAGAAGTGCACAAATGGGTGATGGCACTCATGCAGAAGAGCTAATTGATCACACAGAAGTTATGATTGGATATTCTCCAATGGAAATCCGCTGCTGATGATGCCACTGACTTCTATTTCCGCTGTCCTTATCAACTAAATTAACCATGCCTTTTTTTCTGCAGAGGGGGAGCCCATCGAAGCCATAGCAAAATTTGATTATGTGGGCCGCTCTGCACGGGAACTGTCTTTTAAGAAGGGTGCGTCTCTACTGCTGTATCAGAGAGCGTCGGATGACTGGTGGGAGGGCAGACACAACGGCATAGACGGCCTAGTACCTCACCAGTACATCGTTGTACAGGATATGTGAGTATCTCTACCGTTCTACAGTGATAAAACAATACAAGTAATAATAGTACTGCAACAGAATATCGTTTTTCTTGACCTCTATTTAACCAGGCAAGAAAATATATTAAAAAACGCAAATATTTACCTGTTTTTGAGTCCTTTTCAGTATTGTATTATTTTTATTTACAGTAATTCGATTTCCGATTCTAAATTTTATATTATAGTATTTATTATTAATTCTAAATTTGCAGACAAAAGCTTTTTACTCTCTTTACATAGAATAAAGTACATAATATTTAACATTGAAAAAAAAAAATCTGCAAGTTTATTTACAGTAGTTTTGCAAGACACAGTATATAAAATCTAATTAAAACTTAAGAGGTAAGTGATAGCAAAAACATTTATTAATAAAGTGTATATTAAGATCTAATAAATCTAATGAAAATCTAGTGAATCTAATAAAAAGTAATTGCTCAGATTTTTACGATTATTTGTAATAAATCACACACAAACATATATATATATATAAAATCACGTTAGAAATTATCAGACTGTTTACATATATAATTGTCAAATTAATGTGGAATCAACATAAAATAATTTAAATTATATGCTATATTTATATCAATAATATTTATATTTTTCTACATTTTTCATTTGCACCTGGGTAGTAAATTTATAAATTATTTTTTATTCATCAAACTGTCCATATTTATAGCTATAATGAATATTTATTTTAATGTTGTTTTTTTAGCCCTAGTATTTATAGTGTAATATTATTTATTTTGTCCACTGTTTTTTTTCCCCGCTGAGCTTTTCACATTGCATCCTGGAATTGCCTTTTCTTCCTATAAGATGAACAAGTTGTTCCAAAATGAAGAAATTTGTGATCATTAATAATATATGTTGTGTGCATTTGCAAATACAGCACTGATTTACTGCTTTTTGCATACTTTGCAGCAGGAAAGTAAATGGCTGCTTGCACAGAAGTGTACCTATGATGTTGTCTAGGTGGGCACCTAGTTAGATTTGAAACGATACAAGGCACATCTGAGTTTAGTTGCAACACTCTGCTGTGGACCATGTCCCCTGGTAAATCCCTTTATCGTCATGACAACTTGTTCCGCCTGGGCAACCATTGGCGCCTAGTTGAACAGATTATGGCTCATAAAGGGGGCAAATCTAATGGATCGGGCACAGTGCTGAGTGACGCCAACAACAGAGCCCATACCAGCCCACTGTGTGTGTATGTGTGTGTATCAATAATTCACATCGTGACCCTCTGTTGATGTGAGTTCTTGGCTCGTGGCGCTGAGAGAATTTACAGCTTGGCGTAGAGAGGGATTTTAAGAGGCCCTAGACCAGCAGCGTCAGCCCCTCGGTCCAATAAAAGAGCCAGAGAACGAAAGGATGGACACCTCATACACACAGGATATCCTATATGGCACGCATGCAATGGAGAGAATTCACCTCACAGCTGATAGAAATGTCTGTTAGAAAACATGCACATGTGACCTAATGTTCTGTCCAATAGGCTGCATCAGCAGCTGTGATTTTACACTGGATTTGTGGAGACTTATATGCTCTACAAGTCTCTTTCACAGGCCTCGTGTCAGGGCTTTAACCCTCCACTCTACACGAGCATCACGTACTGCTTGACCTTCACAATGAAACCATTGAAGAAGGGCATTGATACAAGGTTTCAAGTTAGTCAGGAAGTATACATTGTACAAAGCAAAAATAATAAAAGGAAATTTCGATGTTACCATGTTCCAGCCTTCAGCAGGGAAACAGTCCTTGCTATTGATTGCTTTATAATGTTGCTGAAACATTGCTTTTTTAACTACCCAGAAAAGGTTGGTTAAAAATGTAAAAGGCGAGAGTTTAATTCATATTGTAAATGTAAGCAAACATGATTGTGTTTATTTGCACACATGCAGCTCATAATCCAGTGTTTTCAGTGTCTCAGAGCTTGGTTCAAAGTAAATGCATATAATCAATCAATCACTTTTATTTATATAGCGCTTTTAACAATACAGATTGTAGCAAAGCACTGAACATCATCAAATAGGAGAACAGAGTGATGGTAATGTATAATAAAGAGAATTAAACTATTTATTTATCAAATGCAGAGACGGTCTCTGTAGTCAAGACAACGATAATCACTAGAAATTAGGTGCCCCCAACTAAGCAAGCCAGAGGAGACAGCGGCAAGAAACCAAAACAACCCCATCCATGAGAGAATGGGGAAAAAACCTTGTGAGAACCAGGCTCAGTTGGGTCCAGTTCTCCTCTGGCCGGACGCCCAGCACCTTACTTCCAGTTAAATTTTAAGCACATGTCAGATTGTGTAAGGACTTATAGTGTGTTTGTGTGCATCTGGATCCAGCGATCTGTCCACAGAGCTCATCTAGGTGTTCCGATGAAGATCATCTCTTTGCGCTGGTACACCATCAGATCTGGATACGGACTGAGGAACAGAATAAGAGAGAGACAGACTAATATTATAATAATAATAAGAATAATATATTAAAATGTATTATTTTGTTAATATATTTATTGCTTTTTAAAACTAAAATCAACAACAAAAAACACCAACACCAATTATTATTATTACAATAAATATTATTATTATAGTTATTATGTGGCCATATTGATGTACAGTATAAGCAGATTTTTGCCAAATTGTGCACCCCTTTAAACAAGGCAAACAAGTAGTCTTTCTTGAAACAGTTTGCGATTAAACTTAGCCTAAAGCGTCAAAAAAAGTTATTATAAGTTATTATATTATAACTTTTCTGTTTTTTACAGGGATGACACATTCTCTGACACTCTGAGCCAGAAAGCAGACAGCGAGGCCAGCAGTGGACATGGAGGAGAGGAGAAATGCTCTAGCAGAGACATTGGATCTCCAACGGACAGCAGATTACCTGATTCCTACATCAGCAGGTGAGTGAACAAAAGCATCCCAGAATTCCCCTAGCTTCAAGCACTCCAAGAGACATTGAGGGAATTGAGTTAAAGTAACAAGCATTTAAATGACAATCAAAGCCCTACAAGTAACAAGAACAACTAAAGAAATAGCCAGAAGTCCCAGTTTGGGTTTATTACATCTAGTCTTTATTTTTATTGTGTTGATTTGCCTCTTATTCATTTGCTCTCTCCCTTGTTCGTTTTCTCGATCCCTCTGTGTGTCGTGCAGCTCCGTTTCCTGCCTCTTAAATCTTTCAGTGCATTTGCCTTTACTTAGATGTTCTCGTCCTTCCATAAGTGCATTTATCAAACATACTTCCTCGCGGTTGAGGATAGCCTCCTCTGCAACTGTAAACCTGATGACATTATGGCAGTCAAATCATAAAGTGGTGATCTCCAAAGACAAATATTCTCTTTGATATGTCAGCACTATTCCTAACAGAGCAGGCGAGCGCTCAAACTTGTTTACATTGAGTTTGCCAGAATATCTGGATAAGCAGCAAGTGTTAGTGTACTGCTGTGTGATAACAGACCTATGAGTGTTATATGCTGCTCAGTATGAATTTGAATCAGTTGTAGTTGTTCAAAAGCAGCTTTATACTGTATGGCTTTCCATCAAAATCACCCGTTCACCATGTTTTCATGATTTGACTCTCATTTCATGTGTCTTGTATTATGCAGCAGTGCGCCGCTTCATGTTTTCATGTAGTGAAGGTCGCCCCCTGCTGGACTAATACTTCTACTGATACTTTATATAAAATAACACTGGCATTCATTTCTGTTTACTTTGATCATTATCAGCAGCGCAGTTATCTAATTTATGAATGTAGTATGTCATCACTGATTGCCATCCATCACAGACTGTCAACATGATTATACAAGCATTACAAGAGCTCATTAAGTACAAGTTAAGAGGCATCTCGTGGTTAAACAGTTAGGATAGAAATACTCCATCTGACTAATTGATCATTTATAGCCATTTCTTCAACTGTGTGCTCTTTTGGCCTTAAAACATATTTACTGAATACTTACAGAATAGTTGTCTTTATTCTTCTTAAACTGTCATAAGCAACTGTTCTTGTACATCTTCACTAGTAGTTTGAATATAGACGGTTTCAACAACATAAACAAACAATACCGTTACAATCCCTGCCTTATATGCAGAATGAAATGAAAATGACGTTTTCTAAGGACAGTCTTTCTTCAGAAATACAGTGATATAAAAACACCCATGCCTCGGTTTGATTTTTAAACGTGCATTACGTGCTCATGTTTATTCAATGAAGCCTTTTGGAAAATCGGTCGGTTTTTATATCGTGGCAGGTCGCCACAAATAAATAAATGTTTGGGAAACACATCCCACAGCACAATAACCTGAGACCAACTTCATGACTCTGCGTATTAGCTGCGTTTGTAGCCTGCGACACTAACCAGACCACTAAACAAACAGAGCGGAAGATAACCTGGGTCCAGGCGTGCGCGTCTGATGAAACAGTCTATATGTATGTGCATGTAAGAACAGCATTTTTATATGGATCACAAGTGTTGTTTGAACAATGTATTGATTTGTGAACAAAATTAATTGCTTTGTTGTAATGAACTGGTTAGAAAAGGTAACTTGTTAACTATTAACTACGACTTTTCCACTGATAAATTCTTAATTTGCTGCTTATTAATAGTTAGTAAGGTAGTTGTTAAGTTTAGGTATTGGGTATGATTAAGGATGTAGAATAAGGGATTAATATCTGCTTAATTAGCACTAATAAACAGATAATATTCTAGTAATATTTATGCTTATAATTAACTAATAGTTGTAACCGTAAACTATAAAAATTACATTATAATGTTTCATACATTTTTTTTTACTAAAATACGGTAAAATACGTATACTTTAATTTTTTTTAAATATATTATAAAATAATATGCATTTGTAGTATTTTATGATAAAAAACAATTATTTTCTTAAATAAAAGTAACAATAAATTACTAATACATTTTAATTAGTTTACAATATTTTTAATTTGTTTTTACTGTAATAAATATATATATTTTTTTAAAATGTATTTTGGTAACATTTAGTTTTCATAAGTTAACAATTTATAATAAACACTTTAATACAATTTAAGAAAATAATTTACATTAAAATATATATAATATATATATGTATTACTTTGGTTACATTAATTTTTTTTATAAAATAGAATGCTTTACTTAATTTACTTTTACATACACAAATTATATACTACTACTACTACTGTTGTCAATAATAATAATGAATACAATTATAAAAATATATATTTTTTGGACTTATATAATTTATTATCATTTATTTTTTTTAAATGTAGATAAGTAATTAGTATTCATGACAGAAAGCAGAATTGAGTGTGGACGTACCCTCCGAGTAGGCCTCTCGACGCTGATAGCCTGTCTGAGCAGCTGGATGTTGTTTTTGCCTCTTTAGGGGCCTCCTCTGACCCGGGGCTGCGCTAACGTTACTGTCTGTGGACACTGGGCTGCCTGGACGGTGTCCCGCAGGGAGGTTTTGGTATTTCCGTGCTGCTGGCAAATTAAAGGACAGAGGGTTTGCTTAGTTCAGCTTTATTAAAGGCCGCAGAATTGACTACAAATTAATTTCACTTAGCTGCTGTTGGATGTATAGCATTACAGTAAGTGTCTCCATTTAAAACCAATTATCATTTCAGTTCATAAGAAATATTAGGAGTTTTCAGAGGGACACTTCCATTTCTGGGCTTAATTTGTTTAAAAATTTAATTCAGGAGTAGGAACGTTTTTATTATGTACGTTATTAGGCCTAATTTAATTATGTACATTCGGAACATTTATTATGAACACTTATACATGTTCCAGTACCTCCAGACACTGGAAGCTGATGGTGGCCTTTCCCAGGATGCTTTGCCACTCGTAAACCAGCATATTCGGCCGCAGCTGCCACGGCCTGGGCGAAATCAGCATCGGTAAAGAAAGACCCGTCCGATGAGCTGACGGCACTGGAACGCCCCGACGAAGCATTGTCCTCCTCTGAAGCAGAGCCCCAGCCATTGATCATAGACCCGGTGACCGAGCTCTCCAGGTCACAGGTGCTGGAGGCTGGGGTCTGTTCCAGGCCCCGCAGGAGAGCCCTCTGCTGGGGCAAGAGCTGCTGGTGAGGGTGAGTGTGGAGCTGATGGACTCGAGCCACCTCAGCATCCGTCTCGTCACCCTCGTCCTCATCTTCCTCTTCCTCCAGGCCATCCGTGTCCAGACCCAGGGGGCTAGAGATGTAGCCGTACGTGTGCGGAGGGGAGAGGGGGCGTGGTGGAGGGGGTGGGCTCACCAAGAGTCGCCTAATGACAAATGACAGCTACATCAAACTGTAACTGAGTCAAAAAGAACGTTGAAAATTGTTGTTGCAGCTGGCATACCTGCGCTCGTGCAGGTCAGGGTTATCCTGCAGCATGGGCTGCATCTCCTCTTGAGGGGACGGGGTGAGGGTCGCGGTGGACTGGTGACTGTAGGATACAGCAGCAGGTGAAGAAGCTGCTCCTCGTATGGGCGGAGTGGGTCCACGCTCCAGCTCCACCTCTTCCTCCTCTTCTAGCTCGTCCGGTTGCAGATACATACGAGACGGCGGCAAAGGGCACTGCAGGTCTGTGTCATAACTAAAAGAGAAAAAAAATCATAAAAGAAAAACTTAAACAGCATTTTTTGGAAACATTGTGCAGTCCTGAGGTACTCATTTGCATATTTTGTGTAATCATGCAATTCATTTTGTGATGTCAAAGTCTTCTAGTACAAAATGTCTGACAAATGTCTTTAAGATAACTATAAAAAAATAACATGAATATATACATTCATAATGTTTTAAAATATTCAATTTTTAATGTTTTTTTTTTTATTATTTTAATTTATTAATCCAATAATATTATTTTAAATAGTCTATTTTATACATAAGAAATACTCATAGTTCTTTAAAATAATTGTTTTCATGATTTGCATTCTACATTATATTATTATAACAAAATATTTTGTTGATAAATTTAATTGTATTAAATTGCAAAAACATGACATTTTTAACAATTTTCAAAAATCTAGTTTTTCTCATTAATTCCAGTTAATCTCCATCAAACTGCAATTGAGTTTTGATAAGGTTAAAAATAATTAAACTGCAAACTAATGCATTAAAAACATCTGTTTTTGCAGTGTGTGTGTGTGTGTGTATATATATATATATATGTATGACACACATAAACTAAGGAATGTTATTCCTAATAGATGTACATAATAAACAGAGCCACCAAAAGTGAAAAAACTGTGTGTTATTCTCACCTGTCGTCCATCGCGAGGGTGT
Organism: Enteromius treurensis; assembly: GCA_032275025.1. Classification (NCBI taxonomy): domain Eukaryota; kingdom Metazoa; phylum Chordata; class Actinopteri; order Cypriniformes; family Cyprinidae; genus Enteromius; species Enteromius treurensis. Next base: position 16,777,817 of record JAUCMU010000027.1, read on the forward strand.
ACTCCTGACATGGTGGTGGATTAACCGGAGGCGGCGGCAACAGTTCGGTCCAATTCATTGGGTTCTGTTTGATCTGTTTAGTCGAGCGGCCACCTTTCTTTTGTCCTTGACTTCCTGTAAAGCAAATAAATAAATTCAATCAAGCGTGATACAAGCAGAGCTATATCAACTCCCAGCCCACAATTCCATGTGAACTTATTAATTTGATTGCAAACTAAAATGCTTTAATAAGTTCTAGTTAATTTCTTTTTCTGTTAGTTTGTTTGCGAGCTTGATGCATGTGTGAAACAAATGGCACTTTTACACTCAGGAGAAGCAACATTAATGACACCCACACTATAATTTATGCGGTGTAAAGCGCTTATGCGCATTATCTCTCTATTTGTAATTAACGTAGCGCTCTCCATCAAAAAATGAGTCATTTTTCAAAACTAACACTCTCCATTGCCCAGAGGAGAGGTAGAGAGAGAGCATTAAAAAGAGAAACATTGGAGGCCAATTAACAGAAAGGAATTAAAATTCAGAGCCAATGAGCTGTGAGGACCTCCACGCACTCAGACCCTCTCTTTAATTACCTGAACTTCAAATACAATATAAAAATAGATACGATGCATTACGCCGGCAGCCTTGCATACACCGCAGAATAGGCCTCATTTATCTTTGTCCCGCAACAAACACCGGCTTTCTGACAACATTATCCCCCCTTTCTTTGAGTCGGATGGATGAAAGCTGGAGTAATTAATGACGGTGTGGCGAATCACAAAAAAGGGAGGGGGGGGGGTATCCTCCAAATCAGAAACATCCCGGGAAAATGCGTCAGACCGTAGAAATCTGTAGGGAACATGGTTTTAACTTAAAGAATTAGAACTGAGAGAGAGATTGTTTCTGCCGTTTAAGATATGCGCTTGTGCACCCCAGAAAGCGCCAGGAAGAATCACCTCCTTTTGTTCGGACACAAATGTTTCCCTTTGTTCCCCTGAGTTTCTCGACAATGAGTGAGCGATTTGTAAATGTCCTGTTTTGCATATGATTTACTGCCTCTTAAAGTGATGAAAAGGCTCAGAAATAATGGAAATGAGAAGAAAAGGGAGTAATGCGGTAAATCGAAGTCTGACCATTTAGGAGGTTATGTCTGCAGGTTTTTATGACAACTTGGATGGATGGATGGATGAACAAACCGTAAAAAACGGATAGATGGATGGATGCATTGACGGACAGATGGACGAACAAGCAACATTTTATATATATATATAGATAGATGGATGGACGTACAAACAACAAAACATGGAAGGATAGATAGATAGATGGATGAATAGATGGACGGATGGATGAGATATACACAAAAGATGGAAGTATAGACAGATGTCTTACCAGAGGTGCTGCTCCCCCTGTCGGAGCTGCTGTAGGTTCCTCCTGTGAGGACATCCTGGGCCTGGTTGTAGGGGATGGTGCCTGAGATGGGCCCGTCACCTCGATAATGGTCTAAGGAAATGCAGTTTTAGTTTTTATTACACATACAGGTGAGGCATTACGAGTCAGACCTTTACATGCCAGAGTAAATGAAACAAGAATGATTTTGTCAACTACACAAATGAAAGCTCTTATAAAACACAGACACTTTAATGCAGAACGCTTCAGAGTGGAACATCAGACAGTCGAGTGGTAAAAGGTTTCAGTCATAAGCTGTTATGACTTGTTGGTGACTGGTTTCAATTGTCTACCAAGTGTGAAATATCACACCCACACGCAGTTAGATTCATGCAAGTAGAGTCAAAAAGCAAACACAATGACCTTTTTTAGTGGCACAATATGAAGCAGCAGATAATGGATAGCTTTGAGCTTGAGTTACATTACCCCTTATTTGTACAGTAATCTAAGATCTCTGGCTTCACACTGTTCTGAGACATCTGACACATCACAGTCTACTCTTTACCTTCATCCCCATCCAAACAGTAAAACAACAGCTATAAATCTGAATTAAGTTTACTAGCAGAACGCAGAGTTGAATTACACATATATGCAATATGAGCAACCGTGACGGATAAAAAAAAAAAGGGGTTAGGATGTGAAAGAGCCACATGGGAGGCTGTTAGGAATCTAAATCGTGTACCGCTTTTATTGTGGTCTGAATACAAGGAGACAATAGAACAACAAGGCAAGATGAGCCGTGATCTGATGACGCACCTTTGTGGTAAACCGAGAACAACATGACATGACTTTCTTTGAAGAGCTTGCGCTAGTGTTTAAGATCAAATTCAAATAAATCCGCCTTAAACTTTTGGGGACCGCAAAATAAAATCCACAAAACTCACCCTTGTTCAGTTTGTTTTGCTCCATAACGTTATACTGAAGGGGCACGTTGATGTCAGCCTGTTTTTGAGGCGTTCCCTGACTGCTCTTCCAGCTCTGCTTCTCGTTAAGGTCGGCACTTCCTCCTCCACTTCCGCCGCTGCTGCTGTTCACGTTGTTGTTGGCCAGGCTGGACTGGATGAGCTGGGTGGTGGCGTAGGGCGTAGGTTGGCTACCAGGACCCACGAAACGGCCATCCTTCAGGTTGGGGCTGTTGAAGGTCTTCATCTCATTGATCTTGTTGGAGAGATCCACGTTGCTGTAAAGGCCTGTGTCAGGAGCCAGAAGGTTGCTGGCCTTGTTGTCCATCTGGTTGCTGTAGTTGGCGATGCAGTCGGCTGGATGATAGAAGAGGAGTAAGACATTTTGACAGCCAAGGACTGTTTAGGATAAACCTGGTGTAGGTATTGATGTACTGATCAGATGGAAGTGCTTTTGGAATACTTTTGGAGCGGTTTTAAAGAGTTATGGTGCATTCACACCGGACGCGAATGAAGCGTCAAGCGCGAGTGATTTACATGTTAAGTTAATGCAAACACGCAAAAAGACATCTTGCGAAGCGAATCGCCCGAATTAAGCGGCGCGAATGGCACGATTCGCGCGTAACGCTCAAATTGAAAAATCTGAACTTTGGCGAAAATTCGCGCGGCGTTAGCCAATCAGGAGCTTGCTCTAGTAGTGATGTGATTACTAGCAAGCGGAAGCAGACTTCAGAAACTATACAAGACAAAACCATCATCTCTGTATGATACATCTTCATACTTTCATAAAAACAGGAATAAAAAGGAAATACATAATAGATTCATTAAACCAGAGTTTGCCTATGAGATATACCC
>JAUCMU010000027.1:16800654-16897869 GCA_032275025.1 Enteromius treurensis
CCCTGCCCCTAAACCTACCATCTGTCAATAAAACACAAGATATAGCAGGCAGATACAACTACCGTCATAATTTATTTGAAATTTGAAAAGGGGTACCTCCAGAAAGCAAAGCAAATGGGTCTTGACCGAGCGTCAAAATGTGACAAGTTGGAGTGAGACGGTGTTGCAACACCCTTTCGGTCTCCCCATTCCTTTAATCTCCCTCAGGAACGACCACTCCTTACATGCCATGCGAAGAATAAGAATTTCCGTACCCATTCTTTAAACGTGACCTCGTGGAAAACACAGTCGAGGAGGTGATTGCTAGGGGAACTTTCTGCCTGAGTATTTTGTGTTTATAAAAACACCCGAGATGAGTAGTGAGGGTAGAGACTACAGCAAACAAACGGCACCACTGTGACTACTTTCCAGTCCCTCCTTTTTAAGATAAAATACGGTCTTAGGTGTAGCTAAAGGAGGCGAGAAACGCCTTAAATTACAAGAGAAGGACTAGAAAATTATAAGTCCCATGATGGGGATAGTTTTAATACAATAACGGCTTTGAGAGGCTATTCCTAGTTATGCTGTCAGAGTACCGAAAAATGCATTTGCACTCCCAGGCTCTGAGACCACAGGAGGGAGGGGTGTCTGTTTGTGTCCGACAGTGATGAAGCAAGCTAGTCGACACCTCTCCCTGTACAATATGATTGCTTAATTCAGCACAAATTACATGTGGGCTGACTCAGATATACACACTGCATACAATCCAGTATTAAATAGGTAAACCCCCCAGAAAAACCCTATACAAGTTAAAAAGTTAAGACCCTATGATTTCTGCAATGAGGAAAACACAGAAACCAGTAATTAAAAAAAAAAAATACTGTGTAATGCAGAATTTAACAGATTTTGGATGGATACATCAAAAGTAGGTCAGTACTCTTCAGTCAAAACACGATATGGACTAGTGTCTGTGAATATTGAATTCATGATTTGAATTCACTAGACATGTTTTTGATGGGAAGAAATCTAATTTACATTTAAAATAAATATATTTTAATTAATCAGAGTATAGAAAAAGTAAAATGGAAAAAAAAATGAATGCAAAAAATGTAAACGGGGGAAAAAAAATAATACAGTTTTTATAGGGCCCCAATAGTTTGTCTAAATATTTTGCTTTGGTGTTATAGGTACTTGTCAACACATTGCATCAGATGAGTAGTTTTATTATACTGATTCAGGTGGTTGCTTACTTGCCAATGTCAAAACATAACACACAAGGCTCTATATGTTGGGTGTTTTCTACCAGGCATGTCCAACAGCAAGTACATAGAATTTTATAATTAAAATTGCAATGTACTAAAAGGTAATGACAGATCTTTACAGATTCTGTATTGTGAACAAAATTGAAAATTAATAAATAAAAAAACCCATAAAAATCTGGGGTGGTGACTTGATTCCATCTATTGGTTTTTGATTGGATAGAGGCAAATCTGTGTCAGAAACACAGATAGGGTGAACTTCCACTTTATACTGACTTTCATTTCTGTCTTTAGCAAATGTATTGCATTCATTTTCAGTACAATAAATATATATTTTCTCACTATCATACAGACGTCCACTGCTCATTTCAATATTTAATATGTTACCTTGCATAATGCATGCAAAAAATCCATAAAATCATGCAGAAGACAATTTTTTGATTACACTCGTAACAATGCAAAAGGTTTACCTGCATCAATACTTCAGGGATCACATCAGTTCTCATATTCATCACGTATGTGTGTGAAAACGGAACTTCAGCGAGTAGAGGGTCTATCTGGACTGTGGGCCTCTGCAGCAGTGGAGAATGGGCTCCCTGTCTCCCAGTCCCAGCATCAGCCCTGGCGGCATGAGGTCACCCCCTCTATCGCTCTATAAATAACAGGGCGTCGCTCTTCGCCAGTCTGGCTCACGGCCCGCCATTGTGCCACAGCTGGCCAGAAGAACGGTCAGTCTAAGCTGCCTAGAGACCAGAAGGCTCTTACCAAGCATTGCTAATCCCACAACAAGCTAAGAAACATAGGGAATACAGGGAACCAAGTTGCCCGTTTTATAGGAAACACTTGTTCACTGGCTCCAAAAAGAGAGAGTGTAAGAGAGAGATAATAGAGTCCAGAACAGACATATCAAGCTGTATTTTACAACATTATGTTCCGTTAAAGTGGAATAAGTATTTCACATTGACTGACACTAATCTGGGAGGGTTCAGCCTTTGTATAAACTCATTTATAAAGGAACCTGTCATAACATTTTTCACGAGACCTACAATATATGTTTGGACACCGCCGTTTTTCAGCAGTAATTCTTCAACTTTTCCAGTGGGACCTTTAGAGGAGGAGGGTTGTCCAAGAACACTACTCTAAAACAAGTGCTGCTTTATCAATGCCTTAATGGTTTCCCCAGTCAGAAAACCACGAACAGAAAACAGAGAGAAGTAGAAAACAGCCCCAGAGAATAAGGCTGACCTGGTTACTTTTTACTATATATCCTGCGCCAAGTTACATACATGACTCTTTGACACAACAGCTGATTTGAAACAACGAAGAGACTCTAAAAAGAATAATGGAAAGAAAGGTGTAAGATAATGGTGAAGTGTGTGAGACGAAGACATCCTAAGCAGGTCTAGGGAGTGTGGTGAACGGTGGGTTTTGGCTCTCTTTTGCTCTACACTTATCCTGACGGAAACAACAACAAACATCACAGCAACTGGAGCGAGGAAAGAGAGCTGAAAATAAGTCACATGTATGTGTGGAAACGCATACAAACCAAAAGAAAAAAAAAGGTTTTTGAGGAGGACAGAGAAGGGTCTATATTCCTACTAAATTTTACTTTTAAGTGCATTTTTTAAAAAGTCAGCCAAAGTGAAGTTCAGACCTAAATAAGCATGTGTCCATAAGTTAAGTCTTAGGCAACGCAGTTTCCAATAAAATCAGAGCTGGAATAAACACTTATCCTGAGCTATTACAGCATGAAGGGAAACTTAAGACCTCAGGAAAACTAAAAACATGCCATGTATTTATCATTAGTCGTATTCTCTTGCATGAAATATAATAATGTTCCCAACTGGCTCACTGCATAGCAATTTATTCCCCTGCAAGTGTTTATACATATTCAATGTGAAAATGAATACCAAATGCCAAAATCTAGGGGGGATTCAATTCAGAACATCCATTCAAAAAACACAAACATACCCTGACGCACATTCAGTATATACACACACGCAGACAGCTATCCCAGGCTTTGCTTTCATTCCACAGCAATCAAAAGCAGAGTCAGTGGGTCACTCTGGAAACCCCCATAGTGCCCAGAATCCGCCAGTGGCCTCCAGAAGACGAAGCCTAACAGCTGCCATTCCCACCCAAATCCTCTTCAGGAGACTTCCTCTCATTCCTGGAATCTTAAAGGATTTTGCCTTGTTGGTGAAATTCCTCAAAGCGTCAGCAGACTTTTCATACATGACTGTAGTTTGATGTGCTTTACAAAGTCAGAAAATGAAGAAAGGTAAGGTTGAGAAAACAATGTACAAGTGCAAAAAAACATTAACAGTGATTTATACTAATATTTAAATCATATTTTACTATACATATATGTCTTAAGTACAACAATTTCACCATAAAATTATATATTAGCACAAGTAGTATTTTCTTTATTTTTTTAAATAAATATTTTATATTGTTAATTTTTTTTTCACAGTAATATTGCGTTGTATGTATATACACACACAGTATGTACGGTTTATACAGTATATATGTGTTTGTGTGTGTGCGTGTATATACTGTTTATACACACACACACACACACAGTATATGTTGTTTAAGCATTTACTTTGAGTACAAAATGCCATAGCCCAGTAAAACATCTCATTGGTTAACTACAAATGTACTAACCACAACTACATCATTGTTACAATTACTATAAATGTTTTACAGTGCATAATGCGGTAAAAGACCTCATTTGACATCCTAAACTTAAAATTTAAACTTTGGTAACTTTTTTGGTAATTTTGCTGAGGATCAGCTTTGACTTGCACATGATCTTCTCATTCATGGAGGCATTTGAGCTACACAACAGGGACTGATGAGCAGCCATATTCAAAGCTCTGTAAGCTGGTGTTCAGTGAATGCATTCAAGCACCCATGCTTGTGTTGCGGCCTTCTGTTGCACATAAAAGAGAGAAGAATGAGGTTGCGAGCCCTGAGTAACCCCCTCCTCTGCAACACAGCCTTTGTCTACTGTTGGACAAGGATTTCAGCCTCCACTCAACAACACAACCCAACTGACTGACTGACAGATGTATTATCCCCACTGAAGTCCCCTTTATCTATCCCAACACACACACAAACCTAGTTTATCTGGAGCTAAGAAAACACCTCAGCATTACGGCAAAGCAGAAACAAAGCTCCCCCGCTAAGAACAAAGTTCTTATCAGAACGTTTTTCTTCAGTATCTGAGGTCAACGGTGCAGGCTGGAACACCTCTGTCCTTGAGCTGCCCTGATCTTAAACACGGGGAGGAGATGGGAGTGACGGACAGGAAGCACAGGAAGGGAGATTCTGCTCTAAAAGTTAAGACCTTGGGAACGCAGGTGAACCTGGAAAAGTGACATACTTGGATGCATTCAAGGTCAAAGTGGGTGAGAAGATCACTGCTGGCTTTTAGCTCCTTCATTTATGAGGAGAGACAGAAGAGTGGGGGTGGAAAGAGAAAGAGAGAGAGGCCGAAAGAGAAAAGGTGGGTGAGACAGCGGGAGTGAAAGGGTGACAAAGGCTTCATTCAAGGCTCAGGCTGAGGGGAAAATGAGAGAGCGCTACCTCAGTGTGTTGGGACTACGGCTGCGACCCGACTGAGTCTAAAGTTCCTTTGTGCTCCGAGACTTTTTAAAGGTGTGACACACAGTCATGGGTCACCACTGCAACTGAATCAACAGCCAATGACCTATATTCACAGGAGAACATGACCACAGGAACAAATAAGATATGAAAGAAATGTAGTAACCAACAAATAACCATTAAGAGGAAGTGCAAGTAAATGAAAGTCAAAAAGAATACACCACAAATCATCTAGTCCGTCACACCGTGTGTGAATTACGACGTGTGTTTTGTTTCAAGGAGACTCACGAGGAAGAAATGCCTTTTTTGTGGAGAAACATTTTATCGCATTCCTCAATTTGTTTGCCTTGTACAGCGTTAACCGCTGAATGCTGTTTGCATGGGCTCTCTTTTCAAACCGTTAAACCAGCCAAAGAAAGAGTGCAGGACATGGCATGATCACTGAAATAAGACCAAAACAACACCTAATCCGAAAGTCAACGCATACTAAAATGTTAAACATTCACAGAACAGCACTGCAAACATCACCTCATTATCCTGACTGTTACAATTACAGCGGTCATACATTAAAAAAACGTCCTAATTAAAAATGCCCCAGCTGAACAAATTACACAGCTAACATGTGAATCACTACACGACCTTCCAAGAAATAGTTTAAAGCTGGGGGGAAAAAACACTTAATCACCCCAATGAGATATAAGAGATGCTTTTGTAACGCTCTGATTTAATTTGAGTTCAGGAGTATTTGAAAATTTCAGTGTTCACACATCACTAATCACATACATGACACTCAGATCAACAACCAGTGAGTTACTTGATCACATTCTTAACCCAGTACAGCTTATTCAACTCACTTAAATACCCATCTTTTAGATGATCAGGACAATATACATCTCCACTGGTGGATATTTCCACAAACATCCCAAAGTGATCAATCATGCTTTAGACGTGCACTGGGAAAACCTCCACCTTTTGATGGAAGTCCAGAAACAGCAGTGTGTGCGCTCTCATAACACGGTCTCTCTCCTCGAGAGGTGAGAAGCCATTATTGAAGTGCGGCCAAGAAGAAGCCTCCTGACGGGCAGATATTGTCTTTGTTTTAGCAAAGTTCAACAAGAGGCAAATTAAAGGAACATCAAACCACTTCCCAGTGCACATGGCTATAAATTACTTTGGTGAGCTAGGTTGTTATTGGAGCAACCGACGTGCACGCTAATAAATGAGGTGCGATCTGGAATAAGAATATGCCCATCGCTCTCCATTATGGCCTCGATTGGAAATATTGAGCGTGTAGCAGGCCTCATTTCCGAAAAAGACAATGGTGGATGTCAGAGAGTCAGCAACCTTTGGGGCGAAGTTAACTTGGATTGATCCATCACTGTCATAGCGTACACGGTGAGAGGAGGGGCATCACGATGGCTCAATTTAAGACCTGTCATCCCTCAGCTTCCTGCCGTTTATGAATAGGGCCATAGTGAGTCTTTTGAGGTCGTAATGTGTGTGAAGTGACCTTGTCCCCTCAGCTAACCTCCTCCGCACGCACAGATCCCCCTCCCCCAGACTCACCTCCCTGGGAGAAAAGAAGACTTGAGTGGTTTTGACGGCTGGTTGAGCCCAAATGTTGGATAAGAGGTTGGCCGACAAGCTTTTGGTGGAAGCGTTTGATGTGGTCAGGTCTCCTGCAGAACACAGATGAAGTTTGAAAACTGACTCCCTGATTATCATTTCCCATGTGTCTTCACAGAAGATTCTGAGAACCACAAACTTGCATTTCATCAGGCTGAGGTTAAACGGTAAGTTTGTAATTATACCAAATTAGCAAAGACATAATCATCTCCATGCAGGCCGGTGATCGGTTACAATTTTGCATTTGGCTATGTCTTAAATTTAGGCATCAAACTGTTATAAAAAAAAATGCATATTCGTGTTTAGATTTAATAAATAATGCATTTTAATAGTGTTATAGTATGTGACCCTGGAGCACAAAAACAGTCTTAAGTCGCTGGGGTATATTTGTAGCAATAGCTAAAAATACATAGTATGGGTCAAAATTATTGATTTTTCTTTTTTGTCAAAAATCCTTAGGATAGTAAGTAAAGATCATGTTACATGAATGTATTTAGTAAATTTCTTACCGAAAATATATTGAAACTTACTTTTTGATTAGTAATATGCATTGATAAGATCATCATTTGGACAACTTTAAAGGTGATTTTCTCAGCATTTAGATTTTTTCTGTACCCTCAGATTCCAGACTTCCAGACTTGTCAAATATTGCCCTGTCCATCCAAATCATACATCAATGGGAAGCTTATTTATTCAGCTTTCAGATCATGTATACATCTCAATTTCAGAAAATTAATAGTTACGACTGGTTTTGTTGTCCAAGGTCACATATGATTTGACAAACATTGAGTTATCATTAGATGACAGATTCTATTTATTTAAATAAATAGAGTAAAAATTTTAAACATTTTTTTTTTAAATTGGAGAAATGAGCATACACCATTCTATAGCAAATATCAGCGTTGAACCTGTCCACATAAAAGGATGATATAAAAAATATATTGTCAATCCCTATTTTTCTGTAATATTTTTCTTTTTCTCCTCTCCCTATATTTGTAAACTACACAATTATCTAATATTTTAAAAATAGAGTTTATTAACATTGTGTAAGTTCACATAACATGTGACTATATTGAAAGAGAATCAAAAAATGAGACACTATCAAAACATAAGAAGCAATCAATTATCCCCAAGTAGTGAAGCACAATTTAGTTATGCTTAAAGAGGTTACACACATTTTTTACATCATGACTTTTGGCCATAATACAACAACCATTCAGAGTTTATGTTTACAACCAAAACTCAACAGTAAAGAATATTGCAGTTGTTAACAATTCCAATATTATCATAGCATCATAAAGATATTATTATAATATCATATTGTCAGGTCAGTCCCTACTTCACTACAACCTTTCCTATTGCTTTTAACCATTGACTCAGACAACAAACACACATGCCTCACTGATTACAAGTCCTGTCACTCCCAGCTCTGTTAAGAGACCATGTGGAAACACTGGTGAGTGTTTGTGGTGGAGAGGCTCAGGCAATAAGACCCCAATATCTCTCCCACCATCAAAGCCTCGCTGCCCAAGGCAAAGGCAACGGGAGCCAAGCTCGCATTCCTTGTCACATATCAGATCCTTCCCACACCCATAACCAGCTGTGGACTCCACCACAATCAACACATCGTTCAAAACAAACAGCCTTTTATCAAATAAATCACAGGAACAATTTATTTACTCTATTAAATCCAATTGCAATAACAGTGGAAAAAGGAAGCATTACCTCTTAGGACTGATGAGCTGCACACAGCAGCCCAAAACTGATATGATTTAGCTTTGGGAAGATATCCAGAAACAGAAGTATGCAGTTACTGAGTAACAGATTTGGGGAAGTAATCACACTTTAAACAAAGAGATCATATTAAACAAAGGGATGATAAAAATGGAAGCAGACGTGGAAAATGGTTTTGGATAGGGAGCAAAAGTCAGGTTCTGGAAACAGAAATCCATTCGTTTTCTCCATAGAGCAGTGAATACTTAGAAATAATTGTATAAACGATTCTACCAACAGATCTACCATGAACTTTGAGGTTGTTGCAACAGTAAGTGAAATCAAATAAAATGATTTTGATTTTATACTTAATGGTGGTTAATTTTATATATTTAGCAATTATTCATGGGATGAGTAGTTCATTCCTCATAAAAAATTAAATATAATTTTTCTAATTTTCAAATAATTACTGGCTTTGAATCCTCTCTGATCTGTTTGGTTTCAAAATTAATGGAGAGGATAAATGGAAAAAAAAAAAATACTTCCGAATCTAAAGCAGTTGTCAAGAAAAAAAAAAAGAACAAAAAAACAAGAAGCCAGTGTTAAACTGCCAGCAAACTTAAAACATTAACATTTTGCCCTAGTAAAACATTTCCATCTCTATGTCCAAAATCTTCTTTCTTTCACCTCAAAACTCCAGCGCCTGAGAATAAGTTCCACTGACCGATTAGGAGTGGGAAGAGAGGGATGACTAGAGTGCCATGTGGTCTACATAAACTTCATAGCAGAAAAAAGAAAAGCAAGGAAATGCACAACGTTTCCATCTCCACTTTAACAGAAGAACAAAAAGAAAAGAGAAGGGATCTGAGGGAGGCATGATTAACAAGTGGTGAGGGCAACAATGAGGTTTTTATACATAAATCAGCCTGTTCTTCATGTTTAATCAATGGCAAATTCAATGCTAAAGCCTTTGAGGATTTTTGGGGTGGAAAATAACCAAGATTTCGGTGTAAACAAATGCATTTTTACCACACTATTTTGAAGATCACACGTCTGGCAATGCTTTGTCATGCATTGGACAAGCTGGTTTGAAACCCCTAAAAATTTTAATTCCACCACAAAGGGTACAGAATATGTCCATTCACTGTTTGTTGTTGATACCATTGTATCTTCCTGCTGCTGGCTGAGGTCAGATTGACCCATCATGGGATTTTAATTTGAGCACATGTTGAACACCTGGGGGGGTTAGTATTGTGTCTGGCCTTGGGCACCAGGTCCTTATGTTTGCTGTTTGAGATAAATGTCTACCGAGACCACTGGGGGATTGAAAATAATGCCCTCAGGGTGCAAAGATGGAAGATAGGATCAGAGAGCAGAACACGCAAACATGCAGGTTGTGCTTTGCCTCCAAATCAGATGGAAAAACCATCAGTGTGAGTGGCAGCGGCTGGAGCCATGTGCCCCAGAAGGCTCATGCAAACACAGATAAACAATGAAATCCAATGCTGAGGGAGCCTCTGTATATCATATTTATGATGACATCCAAATAAAGTCCTCACAAGTGAGTGAAGCGGTAGACACTGATGCATACAGATGCAGGGCTATGCATTGGACAAAGCATGTGTTTCAAATTAAGCGGTTAACAAGTCCAGCCAGTGAATACGAGGTTATCAGATTGGCAACGATTCAACCCCCAGAAAACCAGGGGTTGACACTTACTGAGAACTAACCAGCCAGATACAAAACCTCACTCATCTGAGGTGCTTCACTTAAAATCAAATTTAAAACGTTTAAAAAGCCGACACTGCTAAATCGTACTTTTGCCAACTCAGTTGTAATTGAGTTTAGTTATAATGGCAATCTTCATCTTGAATGCATTTTGATCCTGAAGCCTGATAAAAGAGACAGTATCATTGCTAAAGTGCCATACGTTAAAGCGCATTAAATTAAACACAGAACTAGGAAAATACATTTCACCCACTACACAGCCAAAGTTATCGCGATGTCTTGAGCACTAGCATAAACAACTATAAACTCCTAAGACACGCTGAAAAGCACAAATTAATTTCTTCCCTCTGTCAGACAAAAAATACCAGCCTCCCCCTCATGACCCCCCGCTCCCTCCTCCCCACTGACTGAGGGGGCAGAGTCTGGGAATGTGATCTCTGGGGGTCCTGTCCCCCACAAAACATCTTCATTTAAGAAAAATAAATCAACACTTTTTGGTCAAATGCCATTGGAGAGGAAATGGGGGGAGGAGGAAGAAGAAGAAGAAGAAGAAGAAGAAATAAAACATGATTCCCCTTACCTCCCAGTGAGGAAAAAACACTACTCGGAAATAGATGGCTGTTTTTTTTTAAATATTTAAATTAAAGTTGCTTTTCCAATTATTTGCATTACAATGCATTTGAAGCGTGTATTTTAACTCACTGGTACTAAATTATTCTGTTAAAAGAATTCATTGAACATGAGTAATTTCCTATCTGCCTCGAGCTCATACACAGGTTTTATCTAAATTACTGCACAGTAGTACCACAATCCCAGGTTTTACACACTGAAGATGAAGTTAATGAGCCGATGACACAAAGCAGCAAGCAAGAGTCATGGTGTGCACAGAGGGATCCCTGAGACATCCCTAAAACAGATAATTATTGGTACAGCCTTATTTTCATTATCCCACATCCTTTTTCTTACCAAAATGCAGCTACAGTTTTAGCACTATAAATTAAATCCCAGCCTATAATAAAAACCTTATACCCAGCTTTTTAATGCAGATGCAATTTCTCGAGAGCAAGACGGGCAATGAAAGAGCAATTCCGTTATTTTATTGTATAAATGTATATTTATTTCACAGATTTTGGATGTGACGCGAGTAAGAATGACCACTTTGACCATAATCTAATGAATGTTAACGGCTAATGAATACTTTGTGCAGAAGTCACTCCTGCTATGTCCAGTAAGTGCAGTAGAAATTTGCCCATTATGAAAACATGGATTACTCACTCATTTTTTTGGTTTTTATGGATCTAGAAAGTCAATGATACACATATCTCATGAGATTCATGATTTGCCATTTGCAAAAGCAGTAATTTAGCAAGAGCTTTAAGGTTGCTGTTGTTTATATCCATGTCCATTTCCTCAACACTAAGTTTTTACAAAGTTCCCAAACACCCATGAGGGCACCGTTACACTTCATCCAAGCATAAATAGTGCGTTTAAACTTTGACCACGGTGTAATCAAGTGTTTCTATATATTCAATGAGACACACACAAGCATACAGTAAGAGTTTCTGAGTCTTTGTAAACTCCGAGCTTACTTTAGTAATGATGAGCGGCTCGCCGTGCTCCAGTCCTCCTTTCAAAGTGAATCCCCACGGAGCGCCTCCGTTCAGTTGCACATGGATGTGCTGGAAAGACACCAGCTGCTCAACGGTCTCCATCATGACTTCTGCGCTTTCAGCTCTGTCCGATCGCCATGCAATCACGACCCAACTTCATCATTCCAGGCATGAGAGGACAGCGGTGGGTTGGCCGGTGATAGGCTTTCCGTGGACTGTTAGCGGAGGAAGTGCTTGAGAGAATGAGGAGTGGATTTGAGTGGCAATTGAAACAGCCAATTAGAACAGCGCGTCGCTCTTACAAGCCAATGAAATCGTACCAGGGGCGGGATTTGTATCGTCCGCTGCATTGTCCGTTGTGCGACTGTCTGGGAAAACTCAGGAAAGTTGGCCGTTATCAACTCTTGAGTCAGAACTTTCAAACTACAACGGTGGAAATGTATATAATATATATGTTTTATGTAAGGCGTCAGTGAACTGAAATGCTAGCCAATAGAGAGATTTATTTAAGACAAATACAGGAACAACCAAATCTCATTATTCTCCCATTATTTTAGAAACGTATTTAAACCAATGTAGCAAATGCAATACTGTAAGTGGTAATAAAAAACATGAATAAGATAGCTTATATAATTTTTAATGAAATACATTCCTAATTAGAATATAAAGTGTAGCCTAACCGGAGCCATTTTAGACAGGCGATTCTTTTTTACATAGTCAAGAATATGTAAACAATTTTTTTTTATGTCACCAGAAATTTTATTATATTTTAGACACAAGCAGTTGACGTGAGTAAAGTAGGCCACTAGGGGGAGCTGTTGTTTCATGTGTTTTAGAAGTGTGACATGCTGGGATGTGTCAAGCTGTATTTTTACCATATAGTAAAATCTCAACCTGCAGCAAGCATATGTGATCAAAGTTTCAGGATGAACACATACCTTTCTTTACTAATTATTTCCACATTGATGAGCATCTATTTCCTTATCCATTCAGCTATGTGATGAACAGAAGTCTAGTGATGTCCAACCTGTCGTGTTGTTAGGACATCTGCATTCAGCTATTAAGCTGGAAAGCAAATGATCAGAGACTGCAAAAGCGTGTCTAAATCAATTACCTGTCAAACACATGAGTGTGGAGAGAGTATATATAGTAACACACACTCTCTACGCTTGAAAAGCCAGTTTACCTGAGGAGTGTAATTGAAGAGTCATAAAAATCCTAGTATTAAACAAAAAAAGCAACTATTGTTATGCACTGTTAAATTCACAGAACATTCAAAAGGTCTTCTATTTAAGAAGAATACATGCAATAAGCTATACACACGTACGTACGTACATACATACATTCATAGAGAGAGCAAGCTGTAAAATAGATTTTTTTTGAAGTTGTAAATGAATACAACAAAGATTATTGGAGTACAATTTACAAGAAAATACTATTTCAGGCTTTATGATTAAAAAATTCAGGTTGGTTTTGAAAGACGGGGAAATTGTGAAGCCAAAAACATGACATTTTAAAGATGCTGATAAAAAAATGTGTGAACATTAATATTTCAGGACAAACCCTATAAAGCGCAGGCTTACAGGGAGCAACCTTTCTTACATTGACATTATGAGGTGCTGCAGTTTACAGCAAAGAGCTTTTCTCAACATGCTCTCCATCGTCATTGTAGCAGTGGTACAATCCTACAGAACATAAGCGGTACCAATCTGAGCACATACTAGAACAGAACACTGATCACCACATTAACAGTCTCTTAGAGACTCACTGTGTTAAAGTGAACAAGGTATAGACCACTATAAGTAAGTGAGCAGTCATTTACCAGGCACTTTAATCCAGAGTGGCTTTCAGTATATTTATTACAGGGAAAATCCCTCTGGAGTAACCTGGGGTTAAATCCCTTCCTCAGAGGCACAGTGGTGTTAGCTCAAGGCTCTACGTGCAAGTGAAACCAGCAACTTTCCATTTACAGCAATAAGACAGTACAATTAAAAACAATAACATGTTCTGTCATTACCCTTCTTGTTTTTATCAGTCTCTTAGCATTCTGCATTTTAATTAACATAAGAGTGCTCAATTTAATGCATCTCTTACACACATGAATGAACAGCCATATGAGCCAGCTGAACGCACATTCAAGCACAAGTGCCATCACGTTGATTAATACACTTGAGCACACATGTAGTGTACTTTTATGCATGACAGCACCCACACATCAGCTCAGCTGTATTCCGGTCATCGAAAGGCTGCTCATTTTGACACTGATGTCTCAGAATTAGTTAGCGTAGGAAAAATATCTATCTGTCTATATTTCTATAGGGTGTTTTGGTGCACCATCGCTCTGTCGTTTCATTCTCGTTCCTTTCATTGTCACTTTAGGTCTGATTTTTTCCCAGTGACCCTTTATCTGTTTCTTGGGCATTTACTGTAAAAGAGCAATGGGGTCAAAATCTGCCTGTCACCATGGCAATAAACCTCTCCATTCATGCGAGCAGCTTGTCATCTCCATAGTAATGATCTGACCCTGACAGATTACTGTGCCTTAAATTCACACTTGCACAGGCAGTTATATGGGCACATACTTCTGAAATGCTGAGCCAGGGGAAATTTCTCTGCATCGCTCTTATCTCGGCTCACACGCATTCCTATCGCTTACTGGCAATATTTTTTCCCCCATTTTCTATTGGTGACATGATTTGAATTCAATCCATTTTGCTGGTTAAAACTCAATTTGTTGTACGACATGCTGTTTATAAATCAAAGAAGAGGACAGTGGATGTTGCTTAACAAATAGTACAGACTGTTTTATATGTGAGAGGGGGTTGTTTAAGACATTCAGTTGCAGAAAACACACATAGACAGACTATTTTATGCAATAGCAAATTGTACTTATAAAGCATACATATATGCTATCTTTATACAAATATATATCAAATATATACACATATCTGTTTAAAAATTTAAGGTCAGTAAGATTTACATGTATATATATATAGTGAACCGTGGCGCTACAGAGTATGACAAAACACGTAGATGAATTGAACACAAACCCCCGGAGGGTGGATTTATTTGACAGAACAGGTGAGTAAACACAGCGGTGATGGTGGCGGTGAAGGTGCTTGGCGTGCTTCGTGATCCCTTTATCCTTTTCCCCAGGTCGCGGTGATGAGTGCTCCAGTGATCCAGTGGTGAAGATCCGGGCTCGTCGCTCACGGCGTCTCGTCTTAAAGAAAGGAGAGAACAGGTAAGTCATACACCAAAATAGCATGGAGTTGTAGCTCAACACTTCCTGGTTGGTGTGTCCCTTTTATATCGGTCCCGCCGTGAGCGATTGGCCCGGATTGATGCGTTCCAGGTGTAATTCCTTAGTTGCCGGGACGACGCTGATCGGCGCCATCACACTCCCCCCCTCTAAGCGGCGTCCTGGTCCTGGAGAAAGGGATGAGAGGGGATGAAAGGGGTGGGTGGGGAGTGACCCCTAACAGACCTGCGTAAGCTGCCCCAAGCCACGAGAGGCCATCTATGTTGGAGTTTGCAGATCCAGATCGGTGGCGCACGTCGAAGTGGAAATCCTGGAGCATCAGGAACCATCGGGTTACCCGGGCGTTGGTGTCTTTTGCCCGGGCCATCCACTGTTGGGGGGCGTGATCTGTAAAGACAGTGAACTTTCTTCCAAGTAAGTAGTACCTTAGCTCCAGGACTGCCCACTTGACGGCGAGGGCCTCTTTCTCCTCCGCGGCATAGTTCTTCTCCACTGGGGTGAGCTTACGGCTAATGTAGACGACCGGATGCTCTTCCCTTTGGTGGTCCTGGGAGAGCACGGCTCCGAGTCCCGTGTCCGAGGCGTCGGTCTGCACCAGGCAGGGGCGGTTGAAGTCCGGGGCGTTGAGTACCGGCTCCGACGTCAGAGCCGTCTTCAGGGCTAGAAAGGACTCCTCAGCCTGGTCCATCCACTTGATCCGCTCTGGTTGCCCCTTCCTGGTCAGGTCTGAAAGAGGGGCAGCTAGGGAGGAGAAGCTGGGGATAAAACAGCGATAATACCCTGCCAACCCCAAGAAGGCTCGTACCTGCGACTTCGTGGTGGGTCGTGAGGCATCCTGGACCGATTGGACCTTTTTCTCCTGTGGTTTCACGAGTCCTCTTCCTATGATGAAGCCCAGGTATTTCACTTCGGACTTGGCAAGATGGCATTTGAGCGGGTTGGTGGTCAGTCCAGCCCTCCTAAGCTCAGACAGAACCCTCCGCAGCCATTCCAGATGTTCTTCCCATGCCTCAGAGTGAATTACAACGTCGTCTATGTATGCGGCGGCGTAGTCCTGGTGAGGCCGTAGTATCACATCCATGAGCCGCTGAAACATGGCCGTTGCCCCGTGGAGGCCAAAGGGAAGGGTCCGATATTGCCAGTGTCCTGATGGAGTCGAGAATGCGGTCTTTGCCTTGGCGTTCTCTGACAGGGGGACCTGCCAATATCCCTTCTTCAAGTCCAGAGTAGTTTTGTATCGGACCCTTCCCAACCGTTCCAGCAGCTCATCCACCCGGGGCATGGGGTAGCCTTCGAACTGTGAGAGTCGTCAGTAGTCGTTGCAAAACCTGAGGTTTCCATCTGACTTCGGGACCAGGACAATAGGGCTAAACCACGGGCTGCGATATGGTTCTATTACCCCCAGCTTGAGCATTTGTTGGACCTCCTCCTCAACAGCTTGCCGACGGGCTTCTGGAATCCGGTAGGGCTGCTGCCGGACGATGACTCCTGGTTCCGTGATGATTTCATGATAACGTCTGTGTGGCCGGGGTTCTTCGAAAACACATCCTGGAACTGACTGACCAGGTGCCTCAGCTCCATCTTCTGGGCGGCCGACAAGTTGGGATCCATATCAACAAAAACATGGAAGGGCGAGGGCTGCCACCTGGTCCCGGTTCCCGACCCAGCGTTTCAGCAGATTCACGTGGTAGATCTGGGTAGCCCTTCTCCGTCCTGGTTGTCGGACCCGATAATTCACTGGGCCTACCTGTTCCTCAATGGTATAGGGACCCTGCCATTGGGCCAGGAACTTACAGGCGGCGTTGGGGACCAGGACCATTACCCTCTCTCCAGGGTAGAACTCCCGTGGTTGGGCCGCCCGGTTGTAGTGGCGTTGCTGGGCTTGAACCAGGTGTTCCCGGACCAATGGCATGACTTTCTCCATCTTCTCCCGCATGTCCCTCACGTGTTCAATAACAGTGCGGTGGGGTGCCGGCTGCTGCTCCCAGGCCTCCCTGGCCACCTCCAGCAGCCCCCGTGGCTGGCGACCGAACAGAAGTTCAAATGGTGTGAATCCAGTGGAGGCTTGGGGTACCTCACGGATTCCAAAAAGCACATATGGAAGTAACTGGTCCCAGTCTTTTCGGTCTTCAGAAACAACTTTCATGAGCATTTGCTTCAGCGTTTGATTAAATCGTTCCACCAAGCCATCAGTTTGGGGGTGGTAGACGGAGGTCTTGATCTGTTAGACCTTCAGCAGCCGGCACAAGTCAGCCATTAGCCGGGACATGAAGGGGGTTCCCTGGTCAGTCAGGATCGCTGATGGTATCCCTACGCAACTAGCCAGCAGAAATAGCTCCTGTGCTATGGCCTTCGAGGTCGCCTTTCGGAGGGAAATGGCTTCCAGGTATCTAGTCGCTTAGTCGACGATTACCAGGATTTGCTTGTGACCCCAACTGGATTTCGGCAGCGGCCCCACAAGATCCATACCGATCTACTCAAAGGGCATCCCTATGATGGGCAGAGGAATGATTGGACTTGGGGGAGGTTTTATCGGTGATGTGCGTTGGCAGGTTGGACAGGCGGCGCAGAACCGCTTAACTTCGGCCTCCAGGCCTGGCCAGTAGATCCGGTCCCTTATCCGTTTTGTCATGTTCTCGGCTCCGAGATGACCCGCCATTGGATGGGCGTGTGCCAGATCCATCACGGCCTAGGTTTTGCTTCTTGGCACTACAAGCAACCCCCTCCTCTGCGCGATGCAGTACAACAGGCCATTTTGGACAATGAAGTGCGGGAGAGGGTGAGGGGCTGGAAAGACTTTGCGGTTTTCAATGGTCCGTACTTGTTTCCAGCAATGCTTCAACCTGTCATCCTCCCTCTGTGCTACTCCGAATGCTCCCCCTCCCGTGACCTGCTGGAACACATCAAAGAAGACATTAGTATTACGAGAAGGGGACTCACCGTCTCTCCGGCTGTCCGTGGTGGCGAGCGCAGGTCTAGCTCCTCGGGACGGCCGTCTGTGTCTCCGACGTGGTGGTCGGGCAGGCTGCGCGGTCATGGTGAGAGGTTTTTCGAACCCAAGCCAGTCACGTCCCAGCAATATGGCTACTGGTAAGTCCTTCACAACACCAACGTCAACCGTCTCCTGAACGTCTCCTTTTCGGATAGAAACTGCACATGTTGGCACCTGTTGAGTATCGCCATGAACACACGTTACAGGGACAGTACCTTTTAGTGCTGGCCGGGGTCCTATGACATCGGGCCTCATGAGCGTGATGCTGCTCCCAGAGTCCAAAATCGCCTTATAACCCCTTCCTTGAA
This sequence comes from Enteromius treurensis, assembly GCA_032275025.1. NCBI lineage: Eukaryota > Metazoa > Chordata > Actinopteri > Cypriniformes > Cyprinidae > Enteromius > Enteromius treurensis. The sequence continues at coordinate 16,818,741 of JAUCMU010000027.1, forward strand.
CTTCTACCGTTATTCGGGGAGACCTCCGTGGAACATCCCGATGTACTGCGCAGCCAGCCATCCATTTCTTTGTCGCTGGTGTGGGCGGGTCGGTGGGCATCGGCTCATCCCGGGGGCTTACCAGCCTGTGAACTGGTCGCTGGGCACCCTCTGGCGTACGTCGGTCCTGGACCACCCTCTGGGGAAAAGACTGCGCTCTCTCCCCTGCGTCCCGATGAAAGGCAGCGTCCGCCAACTCCATCGCCTCTACCAGCTCGTTGACTGTGCAGGGACCCCTCATGTTCGTAGCTTGCCGCATATTCCTAGGCAGGACGCGCAGCATTTTATCAACCACCACTTTTTCCACCACTTGCTGAACGTTAGCACCGTCTTCCGATAACCAATGCTCGGCCAGCCGCATTAGCTCGGCAGCCTGGGCACGGGGGGGCAAACGGGTTTTATACTCCCAGTCAAAAAGCAACTGTGCTGCAGTAGTCGATGATAAACCAAACCGGGCAAGGATTTCTATCTTTAACTGATTATAGTCATTAATTTGTGTTGCTGGAAGTGAAAAATAAGCCCTCTGGGCTTCACCTGAGAGAAGTGGTGCTAGCGCGCCTGCCCAGGCATCTGCTGGCCATCTTTCCGCTGTTGCAGTCGCCTCAAACATCCGCAAATAGGACTCCACGTCATCATCAGCTGTTAGCTTCGGTAACAGACGAGCGGCGGCAATATGGGGATCTGGCAGTAGAGTAGATTGGGCAGCGGCGAAGCGCATCTCTGTCATTCGCTCCTCCAGCGTGGCTTGCCTCTCAGCCATGTGCTCAAAATAGCGCTGTTGGCGGATGCTGATTTACGTAAGCTGTTTCAAAAATTCCTCCATGGTCCAGATGGAAGGGGAGAGCAGTGCGCGCCTGTGAGATGGAGAGAGAAAAACAAGTTGAAGTTGACGGGAAAAAATGGAGTTCTGAGTTTGTGTTCTGATGTGATTTCCTGATGTGTCGGTCACTCTCTAGGCCAGGTGTAGTGCCAGCATTCTCCACCAGTGTGAACCGTGGCGCTAGAGAGTATGACAAGACATGCTGATGCAGTGAACACAAACCCCGGAGGGTGGATTTTTTTTCACAGGATCAGGTGAGTAAAACATGGTGATGGTGGCGGTGAAAGTGCTTGGCGTGCTCGTGAATTCCTCTTTCTTCCCCAGGTCGCGGTGATGAGTGCTCCAGTGATCCAACAGTATAGATCCAGGCTCGTTGCTCACGGCGTGTCGTCTAGAGAGAGCAGAAATCAGGTAAGTCATACACCAAACCTAGCTCAACACTTCCTGGTTAACGTGTTCCTTTTATACTCGTCCGGCCGTGAGCGATTGGCCCGGATTGATGCCTTCCAGGTGTTGCTCCTTTGTTTCCAGGGCGATGCTGATCGGTGCCCGTCACAATATATTGCGTGTATTATTTATCTAGTATCAGATGAGTTATGCTGCAGTAAAGCCTTTATCTCTTCCATAGCTCAAGCAGGACAAACAATGAAGAATAGTAATAACTATGACTGATAGACTGATAACTGTGCTGATAGCAAGTTGTAATATTAACATTATGCTGCATAAATAACGAAGAGTATTCTATATGAGATGAATGAAATCCCACTGAGTAAAATCCTGCTTCATTCTACTGATCGTCTTCAGCGTGCCCAGCACAAAACAGAAAAGCGGAACATTAATAACTATTTTCATATACATAACGTTATAATGAGATCACTACTGTAAAAAAATGCTGTGAGTTCTTAGGGTTTCAACAACGTTTAATGTTAACCATCTTTTAATGGAAACATAAAATAAAACATTATTTACTCCGTTAGCATCTGCGAGGCGTCTGTTACACATTTCCCCTGTGTGTTAACATCAGTGATGATGACTGTCGCATTACTGACATTGCTTTTATTTTGCCCTGGCCTCAAACATATGATTCGACTCTCAATCGACTATTCGGAAATTCCCATTCGACTTTGAAAGTCCTTAGTCAGGGACAGTCTTACTAAATAATTAATATACACATAGATGGGATTCAGCTGAATTATTTTAATGCACAGTGTGCATTTATACTAGCTAACCATTTATTATATATTTTGCATTTCTCATCCTGCCATCTTTAAGGCAGTTTAGGTTAAGAATTCCTTTTACTCATTGTTCAATCACAACCTCTCTGTTGTTACTGCTTCATTCATCGGACAGACTGAGCATCTGCCATACAAATAACTCATACAAACAGCACAAGTCAGTGTTTTACAGAAGCGACGTGTTCTCAGTAAAAGCCCCAGATCTGTCCTCTAATGAGTCTGATGTCCTGTGATGGTCAGTGTACTGATAGTAAAAGCCTGCAGTCAGCTGTCTGGACATGCATGCCACTGCACAGCTTAATAATTCATTGTTAAGTGATACATTTCTCTGAAGCATGAGAAATAGCAAGAGCTGTGATAAATATGAAAGCACATTATAATTTATAAGCATGTGTTGGATTAGTGTAAAGCTTGTATGTACATTATTAATGCTGTGATCTGTAGCCTATGGGCCTGAAGGACTGTCAGAGGTCCAGATATCACCTGTGCATGACGATTATCACACCATCATGTGCACTCGCAAATTAAATATTCACACAGATTTTTTTTCCCCCGACTGCAAACTTTTATGGTTATGTTATTTAAAAGTGTCCAGGTCATGTTGGAGCTATGCACTTGTTTTAGTGTGCGATGAAGTGTGAATCTGGCTTGCAACATTTCTTAGTCTCATTCAGTACTCTGAATAAAGGCAATGATACAGGCAGCTATATCTGTAGTATTTTGTAACTTAATGTATATGCAATGCAATGCAAAAACATAAATAAGAATAATAAATAAATTCAAATCTAAAGGATGACTTAAAATAACTATACAAAGAAATGGCAAGCACACATTGCATTAAACATGCAATTTTGAAGTAGAAAAAAATGGAATAGTATTCTCTCATGAAACAAATCCCATCCATTGTTGTTTTGTTTTCTTTAAATACCTTGAACAGGAAATTAGGTGCTGGGCGTCCAGCCATAGGAGAACTGGACCCAACTAAGCCTGGTTCTCCCAAGGTTTTTTCCCCAATTTTCTCATGGATGGGGTTTTGATTCCTTGCCGCTGTCGCCTCTGGCTTGCATAGTTGGGGACACTCACTTCCAGTGATTATCGTCGTTTTGACTACAGAGACCGTCTCTGCATTTGATAAATAAATAGTTTAATTTTCGTCATTATACATTACCATCTCTCTGTTTTTCTACTTGATAATGTTCAGTGCTTTGCAACAATCTGTATTGTTAAAAGCGCTATATAAATAAAAGTGACTTGACCTTGAAGCACTTAAGCAGAGTTAAGCACAGTAGCACTTAAATTGAAGTTCTTATGCTTAGAAAAAAACAAAAACAAAAAAAAAACAAACAAACAAAAAAATATATATATACACAGTATGATGGACAAATTTACGGCTTGCACAAAAATGGACTCCATGAAAGTGCTTTAACAAAAATAAATGCTTTCTGTACCCTTCAGAAAGCTGCACTAATAATGATGAAAAGTAAGGAGTGAAAAAAAAAAAAGAAAACCCAACAACACACAGCTAATAATGGAGATGCGAGACATTTTTCAAAATCAAGTAACAAATATTTCATTTATTTTGAACCTGAGGAATTACAATGAAGACAAAGAAACAGAACAATAAAATGTATCCACTTTATTGAGCAGATCGCCATTATAATTCATGTCCTATAAGTGTCTATTCATGATTCAAATTATATAATAATAATAAAACAAATTTAAATAGTCAGGAGTTAAGAGAAGAGTCATGATGTAAAATGATGTTCTGTATTTGAAATATGGAGGACTTTTGAGCTCCACTGTTGAGTTTGACGCTCGGCTTGATTCCAGCATTAACAGATGCTCCTCATGATGCTGTTTGAGCTTGTCCTCTGGAGATCTCCGAGTTTAATTTCTGGAGGTATGAGGAGAGGCTGTAATGAGACTCTCTCTGGATCATCATTAGGTTTTTATGAGCTGTAGATGCTGGTTGGAGCAGCGGGTCTCTGGTGAGACTTTCTGCAGGCAAACCCTCGGAGACGCTCCTGATCTGCAGCCCCAGAGAGAAGAAGCATAAGTGCTGTATGAATTTAGCACGACTGCTAAAAAGACCCTGGGGAATATCACGCCGTAGATCCGTTTACAGCACAGTTAATGTTAATAGATGGTAATATTTTATTTCTATCTCTCTCTCACAGTTGGCATTTAAGCAGAGTGGAGATTCATATTCACAGTTTACAGAACTGGGGTTTATTTAGAGCCCAGATTAGTGTTTAATAGTAATAATGGACAAGTAACATTAATCGATTCAGAATTATTTGGGTAATATGCGATCAGCTGATACCTGTGAGCGATTAACAGGAGTTGTATTTGACTCATCCTTAGTGTTGTCTATTGAATGCAAAAGGGTAACACTATATTTTAATGTGTCATAATTACATGTTACATGTGTTTAACTAAGACTAAACAAAGCCCAACACTAAACCTATAATATAGTACACTAATAATATTGCTCAGTACTTATTTGTGTATTGGCACTATAACAACAACATTGACATGAAGTATAACATGGTCTGTCTCCAAATATTGGAATTTACTTTTATGCAATTTCAGCAGTTTTGTGCATTCATTAGCTAATTGTATTATTTATACAATAAACTGATATACATACATGCATATATATATATATATATATATATATATATTCTCATTTATTGTTTGTTGTTTATGGTAAGTCTTAAATACCAGCACAATCAATTATGTTTTCTTTTTTTTTGGTCTTTATGCCACATTTGTTTACAGTACAAAAACATACAAAGATGGAGAGGTGAATGGAAGAGTTTTAATAATGAAAGTTGTGAGTCAAACCTGCAACATTCACCTCAACACCACAGTCTATAGCATTTGAGCAGAGGTCTTTAACCAGCAGTAAGTTACACTGGGTAATTCATTACCAGTTACTAATGACCAATCTTCTACAGTGTAATTAGACTACTGTACAAATTACTCTCTCCAAAAAGCATTTAATTACTTTCTAAATCCTACATCAACCTCAAGAAGTTAATTATATAAGGATAAATTTGAAATGGTTCTTTTTAATTCTTTTAAACAAATAACAGATAACTACATAAATTATTATGGGCACACTTTAGATAAGAGTTCTTACTTTTAACTATTAACCATGACTTTTGCCTCAATAAGCTCCTAGTTACTCCTTATTAATACTTAGTAAATAAGTTAAGTTTAAGAACTGAGTAGGATTAGGATTTAGAATAAGGTCTTGCAGAAAAAGGCATTAATGTGTTTTTAAGTTATACTAAACAGCCAATAGCCCAGTTATAAACCAATTAAATAAAACCGGACACTAAATTGTTACCAATATTATTAACTCACCAGTCAGAAGGATTCATAAAAAGCATACATTTTAAGGTTAAACCTTACATTTTGGTCTTAAATTCACTATTATATAACTGTTCTACCGTCTGAATACAGTGTTAAGTTCTGTTACATAGCTGTGGCATTTGAGGGTCTATGAGCATCTATGAGGGTCTGTGGACCCTTCCCCTGAAAGGCAGTTAACACCTCAGGTACAAGCCTCTGATTCCATGGCAACCGACTCATAACACTGGTTTATTGCTTGAAGGAATGTAAACACAGCAACTCTGACTAGTTCTCTCTTTTGAAAAGACAATGGACTTTTCTCTAAATTAATTCAGAGGAAAACTTTCTTTGAGTGAACACACATCCTTCAGGTCATTGTGTATATTGTTATTGTGCTTGTATATTGGCTTGTGTATGGTATACTGGTTTATGCATGTTTATGATAGATCACTAGCTAATATCACTTCATAATATCAACACATTTCATCTTTGGTATCTAAGGACTCGTCGATCTAATTGAGGGTGTATGTTGTATGTTGATATCTTTGCAACATTCAGTGTTGTAAGAATCTCTAGTAATTTGTATATCAACCTCCAATCCAGTCCATATGCAAATTACCATGCTTTGAAACTAAGAGTCATAAAAGTTCCCTCCAAAGGATCAACACACTATTGGCTCTTTGACACACAAAAAGTGTGACCTTAACATGTTTCAAAAAGCCCCACAGCGGTGACCCACCTTGTTTTTTGCTTTTTCTGGATGCTGGACCCCCACCATCTCTCTCGTCTCCTGGCTAAGCCACACGGGGCCGATGCATTCCGGTCTAGGTGCCCCTGTACCACCGAGGGGGACCCACCCCTGTACCGGATTGTGCCCTAGCCCCTGCCCTTCCGGAGGTCTGTGTAATTGACTGGTGCAGAGCAGGAAGAAATTGGGAACCACTCACTTCATGAGTCACACAGATCCAATTTGAGGATTTATGTGAATAATCAGTAATTATGCGTGCATTTGACCATTTAGGTGCACAGGTTACACGCTTTTACCTATTTACATGTGAGAGTTGGCTTTTACGGAGGAGTGAAACACATATAGATAGGGGGCAAAAATTATTCCGATTAATAGCGCAGCCTTAAAATAATATCTTACAAACACTTGATGTGTTTGCACATGTCGTTTGAAAAGGTACTTTTTACCGTAGTAATTCTACAGGATTTTACCATTAGATTCACAGTCAAGTTTTACAATGTATCTCCTTTCCTTTACAGTTAAAGTTCATTAAAAAACCCACCATCAATTAACCATAAAAGAAAAAAAATGAAAGTTTACTGATTATTTTCTGCCTAGACATTGCCAGTAAATTTCCTTTAACCCTAAAAGTAATGCGATGTATAATTTAAATGAGGTAAAACAGATGTGAAAGATTAACACACACACACACACACGCACACACACACACAAAAAACCCTCATATTAAAACAGTACGTCAGATCCTGATTGCATGGTCATTTCTTAGAGAGTAGTCCATGTGCACTGTGATCCAGGTTGCATTGTATGATATTTGGACCAAACCTTGACTGAACCCCTCTGCTGCAGTTATCAAATCATGCTCCATATTCTCCATATTCAAATCGGTCCTATGTGTAGACGGTCTGATCCTCACACAGCTATGTCACATGACTTCATAAGACCCGTACTATTGCATATGAGCTCAGAACTGAAAACAGAGCAACATTCCACCTCTCGGAATGCTGGGAAAACTGTGGGGATTCTTCCCAGCATTCCTCTGCCATTGTTAGCGTCTGTGGGCGGAAGGGATAGGCTTTCAAACGCACTCCCCGCATACACACCGCCCCATTGTTCCTTTCATCAATTACATTAATTACTATTCAAATCCCCATTGTAGCAGCGATCCGTGCTATCAGCTGCAGCATCGCCGAGGAGGAATCCGAGGACGTGTCACTCGCGGCCTCGTTTCTTCAGAAATCTCGGCAGACAATAAAGGAACACGGCGAGCTTCTGTTCCTGAGCTCAGCCTGGCCCGCCGCCAGCCGCACTTAAACCCATTACAGCTATCGCTGAAATGATTTTCCCTCTCTCTTCATGCACCGGCTGAATTTCACAGTTATCAGTGCAAATAGGCGGCGGCTGGAGCGCAGGGACGGGGGATTTGCTGTGCTTGCTGCTCTAAGGCTGTCTCTTAATTAAAGCTTTGCCCTGGGTTAACTAGTTCCACGTGCAATGGCCTCCACCGGCCAGACGGGGGCAGTGCTGCCTTACGCTACCCGGGTGGGAGTCAACGCGCCTGGGATAGAGTGCTCACGTTACAGGGTGGGCCTTGGCGCTTCTTGATGGATTGCACATGATTGTCCCTGAAAACAATAGCTGCTGGAAGTAGCGTGTGATATTGTCATTGGCCCGGCTCGCTTCAGAAAGGCATCTGCGCTGAAACACAAACCGCCTAAATGAGGGCAGGAGTTAGTCATAACTCAGTTAAGATGTCCTCCTGAATGCATCTGTGCCAGATCTGCTTCATTTATAAAGCTAATGACGGCGGGATCTTCCAGCGGATCTCGGAGGTAGCCTGGCGGAGGGAAGGCGGCTAAGACTGATGGCAGATGGCAGCTCCGCTAACGTGTCCATTAGCCAGAGATGCTCGCCTGACGTCAGAGTAATGTGAAGGCTTCACAGCAGCTCCTCCACCTGTATCTGTAACGCTCTGGTCTGATCGAACCACACCGTGACTAATGCCATTATGATTGTAAGAGTTCAGTTGAGTGTCATTTAGGGCCCTGAAGTCTGTTTGCATTTTTTATGTAATTTAATTGAAGTTATCATAAAGCGTGTCTAATCAATTGTATTCAGAAACAATTTATAATCTATTAGAACTGTGACAAAACTAGGCTGTTATGTTTGATATTTTTCCCAAATTCTGGATTCCATTTTATTGTACTAATAAATTTAATTAAACATTAACAATTTAATAATTAATTCAAAACGTAACCACAATAGGATCCCCTTTTTATTGACTAGGGCCCTTTGTAACCTGTTTTATTTTGAATTAATCAGTTTTATATCCAGTGTTAAAAGATATAATGTACATTTTTTACGAAAAACTGAAAATTAATTGATAAAACGTGTAATCAAATGAAAAAACAGCAGTCCCTTTATAGCAAAACGTTTTTAAGTATATGTTACTGTGTAAATGAAAACATGAAGGAAATAGCTTTTAATCGCATGATATTCCTTAAAATGTTTAATATCAATAATACTACTACTTTGAGAAGTGCATTCATGTGCAATAGTATTATATTACAGTATGCTATAATTCTTCAAGTTAAATTAAAGACTTCTTGAAAAAATCCCTTGATTGTGAGAGATTCCAGAATATTTAATTGTATTATTATTATTATTATTATTATTATTATCAATAATAATTTATTTATTTATTTGACAAGAACATTGTTTTTTGCAATAGCTCTTTTTTATTGCAAAGTTCAGTGACAAAAAAAAACAAACAAAAAAATAATAATTAAACTGGATAGGCTGTAAAATCAGGGACATAACAGTCTTATCAAGTAACTGCATGAAGTTCCGGTTCAAGATCCGCCTACTTCCTCCTTTTCTCCGAATACAGATACAGATATGAATAATTTTGTTAGTGTTACAGATGCAAATTGTGGCTTCTCTGCACACCTCTAATACTTATGTTGTAATTTATTCAAGTTATGCAAAACTGCAGATTGAAGTGACTCTTAGGGCAGCTCTGGAGATGAACTTCATGTGTTCATGTCCTTTTATTGCAAATCGCTATAGAGTTAGAACCAGTGAATGTGGTTTACAGGTTTCAAAGAAAGAGAATAATGTGCTCCAAATGGGTCGCCGTATTAGAAATCAAATACTTTAATGGTTGCGGACGAAAGAGCCCAATATTAGGGCAAACACAATGACGTGAAAAAAAAAACGGAAAAAAGAAGAGTGGCTTGATTAAGTGGTTTAAATAGTGGATGATGGTCACACAAACTCATTTACAGTTACACACAGGGGTAGTAGTTGTGATGTTTAGATAGTTGTAAAATAATTCATGCTCACATTTAAAAAAAAATATATACTTAGCTTACAGATCTCAATTTAAATGCTTTAGTTTTTTGCTATTTTATTTTATTCTATTATTTTCTATTACATTTCTATTATATCAGATTAAATGCTTCAGTTTGTTTTTTATTACATTACAAACCATAATACATAATTGACCTCAAAAAAGGAATTAATGAGCAATATCTGCTTTTTCTTATATATTTCTTATATTATGTTACATTATATTATATAAAAATCATATTTTTTTTATATTCATTTATTTTACATTATCCTAAAGAACTAAACTATTCTCCATGCTTTTTTACAGATACAAATACAGATTTAAATCGTGACTTCGCTGCACACCTCTTACACTTATGTTGTAATTTATTTAAGTTATGCCCAACATAGTTTTCTCAGGTAACCTAAAATGTCCATCATTTAATAACATCAAAGGTAAAATATAAATAGCACATTGAAGGTAAAACGTTGCAGTCTTTTGTTTGTGCGCTGCACAGGTCTGGTATAAAAAACATTTTGCTGAGCCAAAAATAGAGGGAACACTGAGCATCACATGTGCTTCTGCAAACTGAAACACATAACATGCATACTTCATATTCATCCTCTGGTTTAATATTCACATATATTCCATACCACAGTTTGATTCAGTTTACAGCCCTACTTTTGATTTATTCGTTTAAAACTTGCCAAATTCCATGACATTCCGCATTATGAACTACATTCCATTTTCATGAAGCGTAGGCCTCTAGTAATTATAGCTGAAAACAGTGTGCACTTTTGTATTGGACCAAGATCAAAAGGGCGATGTGAACAGAAATGCAGGATGATCGATGGATGGATTGCGAGTCAGAACCCACGCAGTCATTTCCAGGACCCATGTGTGATTGGTGACTAATGCACAAACACATAAACTGGTGTCAGAGCATGTGTACACGAGTCCCACCACACCCACAACTCTCAGCAAGTTACCCGGAGTGCACTCGTAGGATCCGAGCGCACACACACACTCATCAAGCACCGCGACAAGCCGAGAGTGGGTACGTAGCGTTTCCCGAGCGCACTGACAAGACTTCTCTCCCCGCGGTTTCTTCCTCGTCCTCTCTTCCGTTTTTTTTGTCTATCTCTCTGCCAAGCTCTTCCTCGGCGGTGGCACACATTCTCAACTAAAGCTTGACAATAGCTATTTCCTGTTTCAGTGCTGGAGCTGGGAGCTGAGAGCTAGGGAAAGGTCGAAAGAGTTTTCAAGATGGTGTTTTCCTTCGTGCGAAGAGCAGCAGTGTGTGTGTGTGTGTTGCGTAAGCCGTTCCCGCTGCTCCCCGATGTACAGAAAGGACTGTAATGAGATCAGGACTGTCATTACTGTTATTGATGTTCGCTGTGACACAGGAAGATATACACAATAATTACGGTGCTGGGAAGTCCCCATGATCGTGTGTGTGTGTGTGTGGCAGATTAAGGGCTAAGCTGACAGACAGGCGTTCTGAAGGGCCTGCGTCTCGACCCGACGCGAGGGCGTTCTGCGGTTGAGCGATCGTGAGCGAGTACAGAAAGGATCAGTAGATTTCAACATCAGTCAGTGTCTGTGGCAGGGCCTTGGACTGTATGTGTGAAAGCTCTCTCTCTCTCTCGTGCTGAGTGTTTCTTTTTGGAGAAGTGTCTGCCGCAACTGTATGGATGTGAGTCACTTAAAACGAGTGTGTTGTCTTCACGACGGGCCACTCGCGGCAGTTGAGCTTTATGGCGAATGAAAGTAAACTTGATGCCGTTTTAACAGCTGCATCACAACAGTCTGTCCACTCCACTGCTTCTCAAACACACTTCCATAGGATTGGCATCCTGAGGTAACTAGATATCACACAAGCTTCAGTCTGGATCCAACCCTTACGAAGATCCGAGATGAACGAACACAAGAGATGATACCGACCCCTCAGAATCTCTCAGATGATGTCAACCCTCAAACAACATACGAAACTACCAAGTTTGCTGTCAATAGTGTTCACCATCTGTTTGATTACATGACATTAACTAACTGCATGATTTTTTTACTGTACATTTTTGCCCTATGGACATCAACTAGTCATCACTGATAAGCTACTACTAATTATTAGGGGTGTGAACCTACACTGCTCCCACAGTTCAGTAACGATTATCATGTCATTAATTCGGTTCAATTCAATATATTAAGATGCGTTCGCTGCATTCTCAAATTTCAATTTTACTTCACATGTATACAATTTTGTCAATAAATACAAGCAGTCAGATACTAAAAAGAACCTTTCACTTTACCTTGCTCAAAGAAACATGCTTCTCGATTTGTATCAAACATCAAACAAAACTCAAGTCTGGGCCCAGAAGACAACATTTATAATATTTAGGACAAATACACAAAAGCAAATACTATCCTAGGCTTTGACAGGCTTTTAGCAGCTCAGGGTGAAAATGGCTGACGTGGTTTCCCAAGTTAGTAATATGACCTCCTGCATGTTTTATTTGAGCGTGACATGATTTACACACAGCGTTTGTCTTCTCCAGGTCATCATAAAAACTGAAATGTACCAAGATGACAGCTTTTAAAGTTGGAGCATTTTTAATTCCTTGCACTCCCTCCGCCATTGGGTTACCGCGACAAAGCACATATGCAAAAAATGAGGTCAGAAAAGCATCAGTATGCTATGTAATTGTTTAAGATCTATTATTGAACCAATACAATTTGTCCTTGTCTGCATCACAGTGCATCATAGAAACCCCTAAGAAATATAATGTAGAAACTTTAATTTTCTGTAAAGCTGCTTTGCAATGATTTGTATCGTGAAAAGCGCTATACAGATAAACTTTAAATTTAGTTGAGCCTACCTTGAGATTCTTCAACGTGTGCCTTGTGCAGTCAAAGTCTCTCATATACTGAGCTGAGTCTTTCAAGTCTCACATATTACAGTGGGTATGGAAAGCATTCAGACCCCCTTAAATTTTGGTTTTTACTCTTTGTATCATCTAACTTCATTTTTATCCTCATTAATGTACACACAGTGCCCCATATTGACAGAAAAACACAGAATTATTGACATTTTAAAAAATTTATTAAAAAAGAAAAAACAAGCACTGCTTATCACCTGTTCAATACAGTCCCAACAGTGAAGCATGGCAGCATCATCCAAGTACAGGGATATCCTGGACCAAAACCTTTTCCAGTGTGCTCAGGACCTCAGACTGAGCCGAAGGTTTATCTTCCAACATGACAATGACTCTAAGCATACAGCTAAAATAACCAAGGAGTGGCTTCACAACATCTCTTTGACTGTTCTTGAATGGCCCAGCCAGAGCCCTGACTTAAACCCAATTGAGCATCTCTGGAGGGACCTAAAAATGGCTGTCCACCAACGTTTACCATCCAACCTGACAGAACTGGAGAGGATCTGCAAGGTGGAATGGCAGAGGATCCCCAAATCCAGGTGTGAAAAACTTGTTGCATCTTTCAAAAAAAGACTCATGGCTGTATTCGATCAAAAGGGTGCTTCTACTAAATACTGAGCAAAGGTTCTGAATACTTATGACCATGTGATATTTCAGTTTTTCTTTTTTAATACATCTGCACGAATGTCAACAATTGCGTTTTTCTGTCAATATGGGGTGCTGTGTGTACATTAATGAGGGGAAAAAATGTACTTGATTTCAGCAAATGGCTGCAATATAACGAGAGAAAAATGAGTGAAAAATGTAAGGGGGATACTTTCCGTACCCACTGTATATAAAGGCTTTTGTAGATAAATTTGCCCTCACCCAGATCAAACATTCAACCCTTTGACCACACTGAGTCATGCAGTGAATTGTTTGAACATGTCCAGTTAACAGCCTGCCCACAAAATCGTGTTTGTTTTCCTACGCTATGATTAAGATAGCAACAAGAGGTTTGTTAGATGTAGAGATAAATTGTGTCTAAAGCAGAAACAAGGGGACCACCGAAAGCTTTAAACCCCAATGATTCAGAGCTGACTGAGATATTAGGAATGAGAAACGGACAATGGACTCGAGACTAATTTAGTTCATCACAACACGGCCAAGGGATTTAAAAACATTGCTTAAATTTGGCCATTTACATTGGGTTTTAGTGGAACCCCAAACTAGTTGCCAATCGCTTTGTTGTGGCGATTATGTCATGTTCATCAACTTGGTAGAGATTGTCAGTTGAAGCTACCATAAAATACAACATTGCCATCAACTAAACCCTACAGCAATCAAAGCTTTAATTAACACCAGTTATGGAAAGCCCCTCAAGTGTGACTAATACTGACAAAATTGGCAAGCCCCCTTTACACCACACAAGCTTTTGCAATCCACTCTACAATACTCATCAAACGACCTGCCAATACCCAAATTGCTCATACTAAATGCACTCTGTCTGGTTTTCCCATGGGCTAAAAATATGCCAAGTGAGAAACTAGTTAGCACATTTGATGATTAATGGAAGTTAAATGAGAGATAAAATGTCTGGATTAATTATATGTGGAAACAGACCAAAAAACTAGAGCTTTAACTAAAGATAAAATGCCTTTTTATCTTCTTTCATGATAGTAACAATGTGATATTCCCTCTATCTTTTCATTTAGGCAGTGGGTGTGGACACACAGTATTCAGTCCCACCAGTGGCACATTGACCTCGCTGAACTTCCCAGGAACCTACCCAAACCACACCCAGTGTGAGTGGACCCTAAAGGTCCCGAAGGGCCAGACACTGCTCTTGACTTTTGGGGACTTTGACTTGGAGAGAAGCCAAGAATGCATATCTGGCTCTCTTACCATCACAGACACCAGTGGAGCCATTAGAGTGGGTATGACCCTCCGCACACAGACGTTATGGAATGACAGACTAGCACAGTAGTCTAGTAATACCACAAAAAATAGTGTTCCTTCAGGATTAACTCTGTCATTTGCTTTGGAATGAATTTCATATAAATATGAAATATAAACAATTATAGATACAAAAATAAATAAAAGAAAATAATGACATGCATATTAAACAATTAAATAATCCTTTAGGATTTACTTTGTCATTTATATGCTATCCATATCATAAGAGAAAGTATTTTGAATGATAAAAAAGTATCATAAAAGACTACATATAACAACATAATTAAATATACATAAAAAAATATATACGTACATTTGTTTTACGTATATATTACGTACATTTTAAAAAAAGATTTACTTTCTCATATGCTATGGGATATCGTGTGAATTATATGAAATACTTAAAATTATATAATAAACAATAAATATTAGAACTAAATAGAATTTAATATAATAATATACTTGCATATTTGATATTCAATACCTTACTTTTCATATCTTATGGATACCATATTTAAAATTATAATATATATTATTACAATAATATATTTAAATTATAATAAAAAAAAATTAAATAGTATTCAATTTTTAGAATAACTTTAATATTTATTTTAAACGATTTAATAGTTCATAAATCATTTAATTTAATTAAATATGATAGAACTATATAATTAAATTTCAATTATGTAATTTATTTTAAACACCAGTCTTAAGGCAACGCAGCAACCAGATTTGTTCTTTCTTTTCCTTAATTTATTGACATTGGAAAGACTGACTTGTTTGTTGTTGATTCTGAGTGATAAGAAATCCTTCCTTGAATCAGATCTGACTGATGCCTTCTTAACCCCAAAAGACACAAAATTAGTTTCAAACCTTCTTACATCACTCTTATCTAAAGCCACCTTTAACTCTAGTTTTATAGCCACCTCATTTACAGTATATTGTTACTGAGAAATTCCAGAGATGAAACCTCACGCTGCTCTTTAGCTCCACGGTCACATGACCACATGCAGCTTGCATGCTGCATTCCACTATTATGTAGCATGACGGTAGTGTGGTCACATAAGTGCGCAGGAACAGCCTTTTATGGAAGTGAAGGTGTGCAGGATTGTGTGTTGAATCTAAAAATGCATTAACTCTAATGTGCTTGTTTACATCATGTGATCTGTGCCTCCCAGGTCCTCTGTGTGGGCAGCTATCCTCCACAAACAGGAATATATCTGTGAGTACCAATGAAGTCACGGTGCGTTTCATCTCCGGCATTCACCGTTCTGGACGGGGCTTCGTCATGTCCTATTCAGCCAATCAGCACTCAGGTAACAGCTCGGTTTCCTGCACTCTTCTTATCTATTCCATGTACCTATAAACAGTAGGTCAAAAAAGAATCCGCAAATCTATCAAAAAAATAACAGCTTATGGCATGTGGCCCCATGGATCTTCCTGCTCTGAGTGAGCTGTATATGATCAGAGTAAACACACCAGGGACTGTTTGTACTCAAAATGCACAGATTACTCAGTAAGCATCACTTGAGCTGACTCTAAGAGTGGGAGCAGTTCCCATCCTAATCTCAATTACTGTTTATTCTCGCACAGATCGTTAAATAAACATCCTTACATGCGTCACGGTAGATTACAGTCAAGTAACATATTTAGAGGCTAACCTGTATATTAGGTATAATCAGGGTCATTATCATTAGCAGTTTTTTGTTGCAGTGCTTTGTTTTCATGCCAGTCTTTGTTAAATTTCTACACAAACATACTTCATTCTGTTTATTAAGGTACTTATTTGGTGAGCACCTGAATCCAATTGTATTTAACGGGAAAAGTATAAAAAGCACTGCTGTAATCAACATTGTCCTCTACCAGTTGGATGGTAAAAAATGCTAGAAGTCTTTCAAAAGTAATTAGAAATAAAAAATTAAAAAAAACACTAAAAATGCCAAAAACAGTGAAAAGAAAGGTTTTAAATCAAGAAAAAAGGGCTCAATCCTAGCTTCACTGGCACAAGGATTCAGTGAGCATCAAGTTGCTTCTATCCTTAATATTGCAAAGACAGCAGTTCACAAAAAATGAAACAAATGTGCATTGTTTTGTATTGGTGGTGTATTGGTGAGATTAACAATTTTAAAAATAAAACCCAAAAGAAACAGATTTTTCTGCAGTGGTCTCTTATTTTTTTCCAGAGCTGTATATATATATAAAGATTTAAAGGAATAGTTCGCCCAAAAATGAAAAATCTGTCATCAGTTACTCACCCTCAAGTAGTAGTTTCAAATCTCAACTCAGGGTGAGTAAAATGATGACAGAATTTTCATTTTTGGATGAACTATTCCTTTTAATAAATGTAAAATCAAATCAAATTCAAATTTTGAATAGAAACATTATATTATATTTATATAAATTTTATTATATTTTTATGGTGGAATCAAGGACCTGTATGTAGGTTAAACTACAGAGGACCTTAATGATCGGCCCTGGAGGTAGGGATTTTAAAATGTGTGTTAGGGTGACCGACTGGAATGCAGCTCTCCTCCTTGGCTGGGATTCAGAGTGTTTGCTTTGTAAGCAGGGCAGCAGACCGCCGCTCCTGGCCTGAATAAGGAGAGGCCCCTGTGCTTGGGCACACACTGAAGTAGATGGAATGCTGTATGCTCACTCCTCCTGCATTGACAAGCAAAGCACAGCAGCTTAACCATCACCTGACCGCACAGTAGGAGCCACTCATGCCAGTTCCTGACTGGCTAACATGCATAACTTTAGAAGAATTCTTACGTTTTTAACTCCCATAAGGCAAAAATTCTCTTGGCTTTGTAACATAATAATGAAAAACATAATAATTAATTGAAGAATTTATAGAATATGTATACCAATTAAATGTACAATATGTAGGAAGAAATTTTATAAAATATTTATAAAATATTTTTTATTTTATACTTTTTTATTTATGTATTTTTATATGTATTCATTTATTTATTAATTAGTTCTCCTGCTTAATATTTATTAATTTGTTGGTTTGTTTATAATAACGTTTTTAAAGTAAAAGTCATCAGAACTAAAATAAAAGACAAACAAATTAAGATAATATAGTGAGATGTGTTACAGTAAAAACTATTATTGTGAAATTTTATTATAATTGAAAATGAAAATGTGTTTTAAAAAGAAATACAATTTATAAATAAAATAAAATGTATTTATGTGATAGAAAACTGGATTTTATAGCAGCTAGTACTTTAGTCTTCACTGTCACATGATGCTCTAGGAATCATTTTAATATGCTGATTTGGTGCTCAATTAACATTTCTTATTATTATCATGTCAATTATATAATCATGTCAAAAACATTTTGGTGGAAATCATTTGTGAAAATCTAAAAGCCTTAACTGTCAATTTCGGTCAGTGTAATGCATCCTCGTTACATAAAAGTGTTAAATTAAAAAAATGTCTTATTTATAATTCTATAAGCACAGAGCGAACAAAGTTAAAAGATTTAACTTCCTGGAAAATGTCTGCCAAAAGTTCTCACTTCAGAGTTAACTGGACTGGTTCATATGCTCCTTCCTTTCCTGTGTACTAAGTTGTTTATGTAAAGCCCAATTTCTAGACAACTGTGCTATGTACCAAATGATGACCTTCTTCCTGTGATTATACACTGATGCATCGGTTTTGTAAGACACATCAAGACAGTCTGTGAAGTGCAGACGAGACAAAGGATTCTGGACTGTAACCGCGCCATTTATGTCAATGCTATTTCTATCCCACAGAGCTCATTTCATGTCTGCACCGAGGAACACATTTCTCTTCTCAGCAGATTAGGTACGAAGAAATCTTCAACAATGACCTGACATTTAAGAAAAATAACACAATTTTTCTTTACCCTGAATCTCGTAGGATACATGTTTATGTTTAATATCTGCATCCTGAACTCACTTGTGTTCCAGTGCATTCTGTCCTGCGGGCTGCAAAGGCATCACCGCAGAAATCTGGGGCTGGCATGAACAAGGATACCGGGATGTAAGCTGGGATATTATTTGTGCGCAATACTGGGATTATTAGTCATAGCATTTGAATTTACTGCCATATATGGATGTTTGTAAAAGCTTACAACAGGCACTTTTGATAAAAAAAGAGTGTAACTTTGAATGATATAACGTTTTAATTTGCATGTTTATATTTTTCCAGACCTCTGTATTATGCAAAGCTGCGATCCATGCGGGTGTAATTTCAGACAGTTTGGGAGGCATGATCAACGTGTCTCTGCAGAGGGGCATTACCTTGTATGAGTCAAACTTTGCTAATGGAGTACTGTCTAAAACGTGAGTGTATGGCTTGTTGTGCAAGTTGGTCACACTTTAGTCTGAGGACCAAACTAAACTAGACATTTTTTCTCAATGAACTCTTAATTTGCTGCCTAATTTGCTATGTTTAGGTACTGTATGGTATAAGATTAAGGGATGCAAACTAAGGCATTAATATGTGCATTATAAGTACTAAAAACAGCCGATAAGCTAGTAATGTGCATGCTAAAAAGTTACTAGCTAATAGTAAGAATTGGTCTAAAAACTAAAATGTTACCTGTTAGTTATGCATATATAGACACCCAGTGGTGATGATGAAGCATTATACAAAAGTGCTATATCTAAAGATGTGATTAGTATAACTGTAACTATGCAACATTAATTTATAATATTAATAAATATAATATTATTATATATTTCTGAATTAGTGCTAGGCAACGGTTAATTGCGATTAATCACATCCAAAATAAAGGTGTACTCTGTATGTGTATTTATTTAATATTTTATATATATATATATATATATATATATATACATACTGTATACACACACACACACACACAAAATGTATTTAAGAAAACTATTTTATGTGTATACATTAAATATAATTATATATAATTTAATATATAAACATACAAGTAAGTACTGTAAATATAAAAAATAATGTAATAATCAACACAGTACACACACAAATAAAATGTTTATTTCGTGATTGTGATTAATTATTAATAATACACATATATAATTTAATTTTATATGTATTACATATTTCTTATCTTTTTTTTTTTTTAACAGTGGTTCCTTGTCAGATAAACGTCTTGTCTTCCACAGAGGTATTAATTTATTTTTATTATTTGAATGCATTGCTAATGTAATTTAGTAATGTTATTACATCATTTGACTAATAGACTTAAATTTGACTTTGCACTAAATTAATTTATTTGAAATATTATTTTTAAACTGCAAATGCCTAATACCAGGACTGAGTCTGCGTGTCAGTGTTAAGGAATAAATTACAGTTTATCTAACCCACGTTTACGCCTGCTACATGATACTCAAACCTTACATTTTCTGTTAGTGCCTATTTGTAATTATACATTGCTAGAAGGTAATCACTAACAACTGACAACTAACAATTACAATGTTTATCTGAAGTGTGAGAAAGTATCATTTTTACTTGTTTGAGCAGGTTCTGTTTTCTTCCATGCACAGAGTGTGACAAGGAGCTGACGGTGGTGGCTTATAACACTTCTTCAGTGTGGGAAGAGGTGAACAGATTAGGTCAGAGGGTCTCCTGGTCTCCGGGACATGAGGGATCTCAATGGGCTGCGAGCTCCGGAGACCAGCAACCGTGGATGGAGATTGAGCTGTGGAATAGAAGTAGTGTCACAGGTCAGAGGTCAACCACTAATAATCATTGTGTAAACCTCTGCTGAGGTATTAAAGCAATAGTAAATGTTGTAGAAGCACAAAAAGACAAAAAAAAAATAATTTTCCATCTGTTTTTAGGCATTATAACAAAGGGTACGCCACATTACTACATTGAATCTTACAGCCTCATGTTCAGCAAAGACCGTAAGAACTGGAAAGTCTACAAAGCAACATCTAGCAAAGATAAGAAGGTACCAGTAAACATTTCAACACGGATTACAGTGTTAAAAAATTTACACAGGATTCACACGGTACAGATGGGCACCTGATCACAACCCTGATTTCATGTGCATTACTAGGTGTTTATTTTACAATATAAATAACTCTGCCCTGTATCATATTAGCTGAATTAGCTGACAGTACGTTTCTTACTAATTTTGTGGTGCCACTTTTGCTCTAGCATTTCACACTTGCTCACAAAATATGTGCATTTTCTAGCATTTTTGCTTTTAAACAGAAAATTATTTGGTGAAGTATTGTATTCCTTTTATCACCACAAAAACAACCATGAAGACATGATTCGTATCTTCCTCTGAGCTGGATTAAACAGAAACAGAACAAATAGGAACAAAATTAGCGTTGCTGCTGTTCAAACTAAGAAAATTAAGATTTGTTAAACCAGAGCTAAAAGATTAATAATGTACATCTGATCAGATATAACGGCAGGAAAAGTTGAGATGCATTATTCGAATGCTTGGCTAAAAAGATGTGTCTTTAATCTAGATTTAAACGGAGAGAGTGTGTCTGAACCCCGAACGTCATCAGGAAGGCTGTTCCAGAGTTTGGGAGCCAAATGTGAAAAAGCTCTACCTCCTTTAGTGGACTTTGCTACCCTTTGTACTACCAACAGTCTAGAGTTTTGCGATCTTAGGGAGCGTGATGGATTGTAGCGTTTTATTCGTTTTATTGCTTTTCTGTCTCTCTGCTTTTTGTCAGTGACATCGCTGTCGTTATTAAAGAAGGCTTGAACCCTATTGTCCCGCTGGAGCTTTGCAAACACTTTCACAGTCTGGGTCTCTTCATGCATTTATCCCAAGTCAAGCCCCGGGTTAAACTACCTAATCAAATTCATGATGTTTTTCGACACCTCACATTGAATTAAAAGACCTGAGACGCTGTGGCTGCCTTTGCCTCAATTAACCTTTTATCAGCAGAGCTATTAAAAATCCCCCAAAGTTTCTGTTAAAATGTCATTTTTACTTTTTAATTTTTTCGCACTCTCTCATTCGACACACGCACCGACAGATTAAATCCAAACTTAATAAAAGGTTTTATATTCAGCGGACGTAGAAAAGCGAGGGCGTTCTTGCTGTTTTACATGAGAATGAACGCATCCCGCTGAAAGACTTTATGGTGTAAATAAACGTACGCTCTTGTCACTGTAATGTCCCGCTGCCAAAAATCCTGAAGGCTTTTGAGTGCTTCGTGTTTTATAAAAATGTCCTTTTTATAATCGTAGTGCTGAATAAAGACATGTTTATAGAATAGGACGATTGGCCTAGATTAGTCGTCGTTTCTTTTCTGCCTTTATTCTTTCTCTGGCGCCCATAGATTGCTTATGTTTTATGCTTTGTGAACTAGTTTCCCCTTTCAGCAAAAAAGCAAAAGCAATTTGTTTTCATCATCTTGCCTTCACCTGATGATGTTTCTCCATTCACACGCACATACGTGACAGTTTCCTGCTGCGCCGATCCAGCTGGTAAGCTTCCAAAAAATTGAAGGGAGGCAAAAATTGGCCCAATTCTGCTTTTATTTAGAGGCTTATGCTGTCTATTATTTAAGGCAGCAGAGAGCCACTTTAGTGTTCAATAGGCACTGATTTTCTGCCAGGTGCCATCAGATTCAATGGGCTCTTTCCCTTCCAGATAAGAGGAGATCTCCTCTGACTGGGTCTCTGAACTCTGCTGGGTTACTTATCTACGACCTGGACGGTCTGTCTGCTCTGATCAATTTCAGCTCGGCTCCCACTAACCCTGTTATTGATAAAAAGCTGGCGCTTCTGTGAGATTGGAAAAACTAAAGGAGAAAAGGTCTCATGAGAAATAAGTTGCTTCTGTGTTTGCGCTTGAGCCTTGGCTGAAAAAAAGAAGCAATGCTAGTTAGATTTCAGCTTTTTTAGAGAAGCTGCCACAGAGCGTTTCTCTCACAAAGAGTTTTATTTCACCAAACATGTTTTGTTTTTAATCTAAAAACGGCCCCATGAGTCAGACTTCCTTCTTTTTTTTCCCCTCTTCTGCTTTCAGGATCTCTCATCATTTGCTGCGTGGTGAGCCGGGCACTTTGCAATTGTTTCATAACTTCAGGAATGTGCTATGAATTTAAAGGAGGAACAGATGAAAGCGACTGGGTCTATAGAAGAACATGAGGCAAAACTCATAAAAACTAATAAAAACCTCTTTTCACCAGGACTTGGGCCCTTGAATGAGGTCAGAAAAATTGCAAAGCAATTGTGGGTTGGCTGGAAGGTGAAAGGGAGAAAGGAACAATCAAGCCCGGTTTGTCAGATCGGACTTCGTGCTGAAAACCTCACACTCATCGCGTGCGATTAAACTAATCTCCGAGCTTAGCGTTCGTAGAGTGATTTCTTCATTTTGAATCATCACATCTCCGTTAAGAGTTGCAATTAAGTATCCAAATTGACATGTTTTGAAGTCTCTATAGTGTTGCTATCAAATCTGGCATCTCTATCGCCAGGCTTGATTTAGGATCTTTTCATTCTTCTCCGCAAATTGACAGTGAATGATGAAAAGAGGCTTTAGCAGCATAAAGACACTGGCATGGATGTTGGCGGCGGCCCAACAGACATTGATTTGCCTTTTAATCCTTCACATATTGATGGACTGGGCTAGAATTTGGCGAACCCCTCACGCTCTGTCTCTGGAAGTTCAAGAAAAGCACATTTTGTGAAGCAGACAGTGCCACATCTGAGGCAGACAGGGTGGCCTTGGCATAAGAAACTGAAGTGCTGTTTTTTTGTGTGTGTTTTTCTATAATGTGGCTTTGATCTGTGAACCCCCTCGAAAGCTCTCTTTGCCGCCATCGCATCACAGTGTAGTATGAAAAGAAATGCTGGGAGACTTTACAATGGGTTACATTATGTTAGTAGTCAGGGCATGGATGAAAAGCTTAGTTTAACATCTAACTTCTTTTTCGGCAAGCCTTGAATTCTAGTATTTGTGTGTTGTTGTTTTTTTGGGGCTTCAACTCAATCTGGAAGAAACCAGCAGGCCATTAAAGCTCAAGGACCTTTCGGTTACTTCAATTGAAGATGCATTGGCCTAAAGTAACTCTTCTTCTTTTATTGTTTGACTGTTTTCCCTCTGTCTTTTTTCCATGTGTAGAAACCAAAACACCTCCGGGCTACCTCCATGTGGCCCGCCCGAGGCTAACTAGCATTTAACCTGAGAGGAAATTGATCATTACGGTAGACTTGCCCGGTTGCGTCTCAAGGCTTTTGCCTACTGCTATTTCAGCGCCAGCTTAGGCGTGTGGCACAACTGCCAACTCGCATCTGCTCACGCAGGTTTGATCTCTGATTTGCTCCTACTACGTCGCCTTGTGATGGTAACGACAACATGATTTGATTTAAGCCTTGGGAATAGATGGATTGAGTGATGTGTGTCAGTGTGAGAGTATGAGACAATCCACTGCAGCTGGGATCTCGACGTGAGCAGAATTCAAACGGCACTGTTAATGTCAAATTCACAAAACAAAAGACTTGCGTTATAGAAATTGATGGGAGAGGACTATATCAGAGCTTCATGAGAGCAAAAGCATGAAGGGGGGAAAATGGAATCTGTTTTCTCCACATTCGACAGCTGGCTGTTCTTTTTCTCCATCTTATATAAACTCAGGATTTGCATGCATTTACCCTGCTGCTGTAAATCGACTGGCTGATGAGACTTGGCTCAGAAATGAATTACCATGCTTTTGTTCTGTGGTTGTTGTTTGTATCCACTTTTAATGCCCCATTTAACGAGATAAGTAAGGAATATAACTCCACTCCGATGAAGCCTAAACACATTTTTATAAACACGTTACAGTTATACGTCTGTCTAGAATCCCAGAGGGAACATTGTGATGCTTGAAAGTCCTTGGATATTTGTTTTGGATGTGCTGTTGGCCAAAACCAACCAAATGGTGATTTTTTGTGTGTGTGTGTGTGACGTGTGAGAAATCCAGTGCATTAAGCTCCAGTTGAAATCACACAGATTTGAGATTTGACTGTGTTAACAGCTCTTTTTAGCGCTGTTACCCTTGTTTGCTCCGTTTTCCATTTTTGTTGTTGGCAAGGTTATACACATGCATGGGAAAAAAATCTCTTTGGAGAGAAATAGTTGTTTTGTTTGCTTGTCGAATGCATTACAAAACCCGAACTGCTTGTGTTGCTGGTGCTCAAGAGGGGAAGACAGAGAAACAAACTTGTGAATTAAATCTTTAGCTTGCAGCTTTCCCATAACGACAATCATCTGCACTTTCTGCTATAGCGTCGCCCCTCTAGTTGCTAAGCTTGCAGTTCAATTTGTCCTAATTCCGGGCTTAATTGTAGAGAGCTTTGCAGCTAATTAAATGTTCAGAGGAGTGATAAATTGGGTGGGTCGAACACAACTACAGTAATTAGTCCAATGTACCGAATGCAGAAACGTCCCAGCATGCTCTGCGGGATGAAAGGAAAGAGCAGGGCTTATAGACCGACACAGAGATGGCGGATCTGATTTGCTGATATTGTTCCACTGTATATAATATAATGTAATGTAATGTAATGTAATGTAATATAATATCTTTTTTTTTTTTAATTAAATTAAATTTCATTTCATTTAGTTTCATTTAATTTCATTTAATTTGGCTTTTTATTTTATTTTACTTCACTTCACTTCACTTCACTTCACTTCACTTTTACTGAAGTTTAGCCACTGATGTCACACAGACTATTTTTCCAATGTATTTACTAAGTTTTTGGACCTGGGATCATTTCAGTTGTGTTGCTGTTTATGGAGGGTCACACAGCAGAATATCTTATTTTGTGTTCCGTAGATTAACAAAGGTCTTGCAGGTTTGGAACAACATGACAGTGAGTAATTAATGACAGAATTTTCTTTTGTGGTGAACTAACCCTTTAATGTAGCTTTGGTTGGCATAAGACTTATTTAGAAAAATATTACAAAAAAAAAAAATAACTTTTGAGTGGTAGTGTATTGTGTGTACCACAGCTGTGTTAATGCGAAAATAAAACTAAATAATATGTAAAGTATGATGAGACAGATTGTCATCTTGCAAAATGAAGCAACAAAATACATACTGATAAAATGTCCAAAATAGATGCTAATCTAGCACAGCTCTTCCTCTTGTCCGTTTTACAGACTGTCTGAAACACACACACACACACACGCTCTTTAGTGACAGATGTTCCCTGATCTCTATACTTAACTCAGTGATGACCCCTAATCCTGGTGGCCTCTTATAAAACAAGCAGAAAAGCTGTTAAACAGTGCCTCGGTTTGCTTGTGTGTGCAGGCCTGACTCACAAAATAATCCTTATGTTGAACTTAAATTGAAATTTTGTGTGCATCTCTCTATTCACAGTTGAAAGGGTGATTTAAATCATCCAGACAGCCATTGTCATCTGCTTAGAAAAGACAACGGAGCAGATTAGCCGGTTTAGCTTTTCAAATAGATGGTGAAATATAAAGGAGGCTTTGCTCGTCTTGCTGGCTAAGTGCTGTTATCTAAAGATTTACAGTAATTCTCTTCACTTAGAGTGTAATTAAACATCTTGGACACAATCACAGACACGTGGAGAGATGTACGGCATGCCGTTGAACGAGAACTGTCTGCCTGCTTCCCACTGACAGAGCCATTACACTGTCCGGATTGGAAATCAATGACTGCCGTACTGCTCTTTAATCAAAGATGTCATTTAGAATCAAATCACAGAGTGGACATCAGGAGGTATCACCTGTGCTGCCTGCTTCTGGGTTTCAGCAGTATGTGCATTTTTGGAAACATGCAAAGGTGATTGGAGTTACAGTTAAGAGCCTAAAATTTTATTTTAATTCTTTTTTTTTTCTTTCTTATTAAATTTTTTGGGGTGGTGTGTATGTGTTCTTTATTTAGTTCCCAAAGGAATAACAACTTATAATAGCCTATGTTTGTCCTCATTGCTGGTGGCATAACCGCCAGGGCTATCCGTTGCTAATGATATGTATGTGTGTGTGTGCGTAAATGTTCATGAGTAGGTGAGCTCACACAGATCAGAAGGTCATGGGTGAAAACAACAACAGCAGATCAGATCTTTTTTCCTATACGTCTCAACAACCGCCTGAGGCCGTACCATCTGCACTCCATTTCTTATTCGAAAAAGGCAGTGGGAAGGAAACGTTCTGCCAAGGTTAAAAGAATGTTTAATAATCCCAGCAGGCACACGGTTGGCTGCACATTTCATAACATTGATCAGTTTCCTTTGAGACCTGATGAATAAATCTACATTTTGAGAATGCTGCATGATCCTCTAGAGGTTTTATGGCACCATTCTTATCATTTCTTTTTCTGTGTAATATCACAGGCCACTTGTCGAACAAGTGCTGTCCCTTGAGTAATTCAGCAAACACTTCAACAGATCTGTCACGCACCTGTCTCAGATACAGTATACTGGAGGTTATGATATATGTGTGTATTCTTGCTCTTCCCCTGTTCTGTGATGAGAAATACTGCTAAAGCATTAATTAATACTAGTTTTATTATCAGTTACAAGAGTAATATTATGTACATTATTGAAATCCTATTAACGTTACTTAATGGACTTGGACTAACAATAAACAGTTTTGTTAGCACAGGTTAATAAATACAACAAATGTAACAAATTGCTCAGTGGCAGTTAATGTCATAAATATATTTAACAAATGGAACCTTATTGTAAAGCGGTGCCCATTTCTTTAAGTAATTTTCAGTGTTGAAATATTTTAAGAACCCATTAGAATATGCTTTAACTTGCATTCTGGTCTCATGATATAGCAATGAAATTTTTTACAGCATTGTTGGTCTTAATCAGTGTTTTTAATTTATCAGTGTACATATATTTTGAAGATTTCAATTTGTATAAATTCAACATACATACAATATTATAAATAGTAAATAAAAATTGTAATTCATGATACACAAATTGAATTGAAGTGTTGCCAATATATGAAAGTCTCAACCAGCCCCACAAAGAAAATTTGATTAAACAATGGTGTGAGTTGAAGGCGGGACAATCTGTTTGGGTGACCAATGGCATGACTTCTGTGAAACCTGTTTGGTAACAATTATGTTTTCGGTTTTTATTTGATGTTAGTGGCACAGATTTTTGCAAACTAGAATATATATGCCCTATATGTATAATTCATGCTTTATTAAGCTGCTTAACATGTAAACCATAATATTGGAGTGTTTAGATTGGGCTCTTGAGCCAGATTTCGGCTGTCTCTCTCTTTCTCATTGTGGGTGGTGTGGTAGGAGTTTCTGTTGTCTGTTGCTGTGGTGATGGGTGTTGTAGCTCTGTCTTCTGAGGGCGGTGGAGGTCATGCACCCTGGTGCCCCCTGCTGGCATCAGGCAGATGTTCACTTGGAACACATTAGCCATAGAGCCTGTCACTACCTGCTGATACATTTATCAACCTCCTGCCCAGATTTAATTATCTCCCATAGACAGAGACAGAACAGGGCACCAGGGCGCGTGTATGTGTGTGTGAAAAGAGAAGCTGCTTGTCTGTATGTGTGTAGAGTTGTTGAGAGAAAATCAGACCGGTTTGAAGTAAAGATATCAGTTTTGGCTTTGTTTGCTTTCTTAATACACCTGGGGGCTGTTCCATAAAAAAAGATTAGAGTACTAGCCAGGCTTATTTTGGTTAGACAGGCTTATTGTCAGTAGATTTGTTACAAAATAAGCCAGACTAACTGAAATAAGCCTGGCTTATTTGGTAAACTTGTTTTATGGAACAGGCCCCTGCTGGTTCTGTTTTGAATGCATGCGAAGAATAGTTCACCAAAAAATGAAAAGCTTCAGAAAATTTACCCTCTGGCTATTCAAGATATAGATTTTTTTTTTCACACATTTGGAGAAATATAGCATTAGATCCCTTGCTTACCAAAGGACCTTCTGTGTGCCGTCGGAATAAGAATCCAAACAGCAGATAAAAACAATATAATAATCCACATGACTCCATAATAACCTTATCCTCAGTTAAAAGTCCATCCCCTTCTTGTCTTCTCACATTAAAATCAACAGATTTGTTTAGACCCATTTTGACCACACTTTACATAATTGTTTCAGACCAGCTATTTTAGCAGGAAACAATGATATTAAATCAAAAATGTTTTGTACAATCACATAGCTTGTTTTGATTTCACAGGTGTTTAATTGATAGACCGGAACTGTGTGGATCACTAATAGATTATTGTGATGTTTTATTAGCTGTTTGGACTCTTATTTTGACAGCACCCATTCACTGCAGACTAAAAGGGTCCATTGCTGAGTATGTGATGTAATGCTACATTTCTCCAAACATGAAGGACCATGAAGAAACAAGCTCATCTGCATCTTGGATGGCTTAAGTTTGAGTTAAGATACAGCAAATGTTCCTTTTTCAGGGAAACTATTTAAATTCATGCTTAACAGATAGATTTACTATGAACTTATCAATTTTTATACGAATTTATATAATTATTTATTTATGTTACAGTGTAGGTCAATCAGGAATTTCTAATGGTTTGTTATGTTGGCCTATCAAAATTAAACAGCTTTGTTCATGAAGCATGAAATTAAGTACTATCCCATATTTTACTTTTTCTCATAGATAGCCAGATTTTTGTAATAGTCTCAGTTTACTCAAAGACACAATATTTATTTATTACTTTTTACAATGTATTTCTTTCTGTAATAAAAGCAGTAATTAATAAAATCGCCTGTATTTCTACCATTGTCTAATTCTCTGTCTCTTTTAATTATGTACAAAATCTCTACAGTGATCGCTGAAGCCTGGCAGCTTTGGGCTTCATGATCCACAACCATCTCACGTCAGAGACGTTTGCAGAATAGGCACTTTATTCAGTTCCACAGCCCAAATAAGCAACAGCAGTGTTGTCAGTCACATGATGGATCTTTCCCAGCAACAAAGTCATCCATCAATTGAAATTATTATAAAAGGCAAGCGGCACTAGCAGCACTATATACAAACATAAAGAAATCAAACTCTCATTAGCGAGTCCATCTTCTAGTAATATGATGATACACAACTTGCAGTTCTTACTCTAATACTATAGCATACAGAAATGTGATAGTATGCCATGAAAAGATTAATTACATAAAAGAGTGCAAAAGGCCTGGAAAAAGACGACTTTTTCTACTAGTCTTTTAACTGATTTGTAGCAAAAGTCCTATGTATAACCAAAATGTGTTTAAGAAGAATGCAATCATCCAAATTTTTAAGGGGAGTATTACAAATGATTTTAACATTGCTGTGGTTTCTCATTCATTCATTCAGTCAGCGTGATGCTTAATTTATGTTCCTCACAGCATGCACTTTTAGAAATCAAACGTGGTCGTGATATGATTAGCTTCATCTAAACATGCCTGTTTCTCTGCTCGCGTAATTTAATTTAGCCAGAGAGTCGATGGAAGGTTCGATCTTGTGAATAATGTTTTGAGAGAAGATTCTGAGCTTGCTTCAATTTGTTTATCGTGTTTAGAGCGAGAGGGGAGATAAAGGGGAGAAGCCAAAATTTTAATTACAAATCCAGTGCCCAACTGTTTTTAATTTGTCGTTAAAAGGTCACACAAAAAAAATAAGCTGAAGTTTTATTATTTTGTTAATATTTGCTGCATGTCATTTGTATTTCAAGGTTTGTTTCCAAAGCAGAAAAATCTTGATGAGGGTGTGTTGAGCTAAAGCGAAAGGTGAGGAGACGGAGGTGCAAAACAAAACTGATTTAAACAAACCAGGAAACAAAGATGAACCAAAGACAAACGGAGAACATCAGACATCCATAAACAATTAACGACCAACAGGAATAAACATCTGCAATGTAGAGAATGTATTAATATGGCTTTCTTTATCGCTAAAACAGACAATTAAGGGGGAAAAAAGCAAAAAGAGACCATATTGACACAATAACACAATATTAATTACTTATTAATTGTAAAATCAGTATCGCAATTTGCTATCATGCTGATATTTAGGAAAACGTCACTCTTGCTGGCTTACATATGATAAAAAAATAAATAAAATCACAAACCTTGGATTACCTTGGATTTTTAGGGGCTTATAACTGCGTTCATAGACCTGCATCATGTTTGTCAGCAACCACATGTAATGTCACGCATATCACCAACTACCTTAGTTTGAACATGACATATAGTCCTTGTCTGCCTTAGGCCTCACAGAGAGGGGTTTTGCTGTTTGTGTGTGTGGAATCAGATGTGAGTGTGCACAGTCTGTTCCTGAAGACCTCCCGCTGACTTGCCATCCATCCTGTCATTACACAGCTTCTTTTCAATCAGAGGAGATGAAGTGTTTCCTCAGTACCGAATGCCAATTTTTCTTTCCCCAAACCACCCTCCCGTGAGCCAATTGCATTGGTTAGGGGTCAGGATTGGTTGTAGCGTTGTGTAGGCAATCAGAACTGTCGTTGACATTACCAATGAAATGCTTAGCATTAGTATTAGGGAAGAGTGAAGTGGTTTGGAGGAGAGGAGAAGGAAAAAAAAAACACCTCCCTGTGTCAAAGTCACAAGTTCTAGAAGCTTAAGCAGAACAACATATGTAAATATCTACAACTCTTGCTTGTGCAGATTTGCAGTTGAGTTTAGACTCTTACTGTCTGTTGAGAAGGGCTGCACATATAAAAGTTTCATGCGAAGCCATTTGGATATTTTCCAAGGTGAGACTCATTGTGAAGTGATGAAAATGTAATCTAATAACATCTTTTCCTACAGTAAAATGTTTGTGGTTTGTGCAGTCTCTTGTGTTCCTATTGCATATTTATAGCAGCTACTTGGATAATCTTGTTTTGTCTTTCATTTTTCCATTGTTGCTTATTTTGCTTAAATTACTGTGCAGTGTTTGAATTAAAAGTGGTTGTAGTAGTTTCCGTTGTGAACACTTCTTTTGTTCATTCTAATGAAAAGAACCCGAGAAAAGGAACGACTTCATTCATTATTCTACATTCTCCTTTGACTATACTATGCTAATGAGTCAGTAATGAAGAGCTAATTGGCCAGAGAGTAATAAGACTGTGGGTTTGTAGAGGTTAAGAGTGTTTCAAAATGCAATTATTTAAAACTAAATTACAGTAACACTTTTGTTTTAAAAAGTCCGCCTATTACAACGTTGCACAAGTTCACAAATGAAAGGAACCGTAATTGGCTGAATTTGCTTTGCAGTGTAAAAATATACATTGTGGGTGCGTTTTATTTTTGCACATCCATTTCATGATTCATAAGAAACATACAGATACAATTTTACTTTTAAAAATAATATCCCAAATAAGCAATAATTTATCATAACCGTCATTAATTACATGATATCAACAATAATAATAGTAATTATTATAATTTTTATTATTTATTACCTTCCCAAAACCCAAAGTTGTATTGAAGTATAAAAAAAGCAAAAAACAGCAGTTTTGTCTGTAGGCACAATCAATCAGATTTAACTCGTCTCTGGAGCAGGAATGGACTGGGTCACAACCAAACGTCATTTAGAGCTGATGCTGATGTTTGTACACATGTAAGTGTGTTTGCTTGTGTGTTTTATGTCACTCTGGACTGCAGTAGAAGATTACAGGGTGTAATGCGGCATTCTGTAGTGGCTGTTGTAGAAATCCACTCAAAGCTGTGCAACCTCATGCGGTCAGTGTGATTAAGCTAATACGATTAGCCATAGCTATTTTATCCCAGAGATTAGCGTGTCGGACAGTTGAGCGAGAGGAAACATACTTCAGCTCATGCTGATTCAAGAGATTATCAACTCCAGCCTGGCTCTTCAAACTGTCTGAGGCCTCTCGAAAAAGAAATAAACCTTTTATTTTAAGAAGAATGTATTCAAATCTATTAAACAGACATTATTTGATCTGGTGGAAATCAGGGGAACATTTGAGGATTTAAGTACAGTATTTATTTCTGGGTCACAGACGTCAAAAATGATTCACCAAAATTCACAAAAGTGATTTTATGTCCATAGATAGCACATTAAATATAAAAGTAAAGAGTTTAGTTTTTAGGTTTCAAAAGTCGTTTTTTGGAGAATACAAAATTCAAACAACATGGTTATTCTGACGTGTACATATTAAAATCTATAAAGGAATAAGGTAACATAAAAATGTATTGTGTTTCAAATTAGTAAAAAAAAAAATCGTGCTTACAAATGGGCAAAACCTAGGATAGTGGCAAATGTTAAAAATGTAAAATTATTATTTGGGGTTAAAGTAATTAATCTTTTAATGTGTTATAAATTGTTTTTTTTTTATAAAAACAAAGCAGCAATTTAAAGCAGTATTGCACTTATTGTTTTTATAGTTAACCCCTTTTAATCTTTGGTGTGTCTGTTTTGTATTTCATGTAATAATTAATTTGTTTTATTTAAAATATTTTTTTATTATTATAAAATGATTTATAAATAATAATACTTATTTTTGATAGTAGTTATTATTATTTTTTTGCCTTTAGTATAACTTTTTAACGATAACGTTTAAAAATATATTTTTGTATTTATTATTATACTAATTACAACAACAATAGTATTTTATTTATTCATTTATTTATCCTGTAGATGTGACTCTAGCATAACAGGTCTGCAAACAATGCCTTAGTTTATATTGTGTCTAGTACTGTTTATTAATTATCATAATTATTAACAAAATGAATTGAAATGCAAACCCACAACAGTACATCTGGAGGTCACATGATACCAGCATAATTAGTATGTATCCAAGTCATGCTGTTACAAACTGACACAGTAGTACTACCCTTACCATACAATACTTTACATGCCTCAACAAATTGGTTTATATGCTCAGTATTTATTCAGATCGTAGTGGTCTGTATAAGCATTGCAAGAATGACAGAGTGTTCTAGCATAATAGACCTGCCAAACCTCTCCAGGCCCCAACTGGATTTGGTGCTGCCAAGGCTAATGAAATGGAATGTAATTGAGTGGAATATAATCAGATGGAATAAATGGAATGGAATGAAATGGATCAGAATGGAATGGCAATGCTGGGATGGAACAGGACTGCGCAGCTCACTGCACCCAGATTCTTGGCCTGTGTGCTGTGCCTGAGCGCAGGTTAATTTGCACAGCTGCTCGGTCTAGAGCAGTGGTTTTGATTGGCTGTGATTTAGCTCCCATGATAACAGGTGGTGTGTGCCAGGGGCACAGATGTGGCCCTAATGTCATCATTTGGCTAACAGCTAAAGTGGAGTCTGTGACAAGATTAGTGCGCCCTTAAGGATAGATATACTTCAAAGAGCTTTACAGTCAAAACCTGCAGGGTTGATTTTGTCTTTAGGTTTCGAAGTAGTTGCATTTACAGTCAATCATATAACCGGTGCTATCCAGTTGTAGCATCGACTGCCGCGGTAATCTCACAGCGATGAACTTCTAAACACCCTAGAGGAAATCTCCCCACAGATGAAATGCTGAAAAATGAACAAATCAGTCCTTTAATGGAGTCTTGTAGAAATGAAGTATGAGGCTCAGCGGTTCGCTTTTAGGAGGTACATTATTCAAGCTGTAAATTGAAATGGCGAGTGGGGCTCGTAGACCAGCTCACCGATGGATCACTCCTGAGGCCACTCATTTGTCATTTCACCTATAAACACTACAGCTTTCGGTATGGTTTTCATTCACTGTTGAATGCGTCATCGTTTAAAATGAAACTTTCTAGAATAAGATGCTTTGACTGAGACACTTACAAAACCACTTTCAAAGGAATGTTTTAACCAAATCTTAATGACAAATTTTCTGCAACAATCACTTTTTCGTTTTGTGCTTTTATTTTCTGTGTTTTTATGTACTTTTGCCATGTTTTGGATTTTTTGATTTTGTTTTTTGTTTTTATTTGGTTTTGCGTTGTTGTTTATTGTTTATGTTATTGTTGTTATTCTGGTTTTATTTGATTGTTCTTGTTTCCTGATTTTATTTAAAAAATTTCTGGTTTAATTCTGTCTCTGCTTCTGACAAAAATACTGACAATACCAATTAAGCAACTGAAAATTAATTAGTTCTTTGTTTCCTTAAATTGCATTGTATTACATAGTTCCACATGCTTGACTCATCTT
This sequence comes from Enteromius treurensis, assembly GCA_032275025.1. NCBI lineage: Eukaryota > Metazoa > Chordata > Actinopteri > Cypriniformes > Cyprinidae > Enteromius > Enteromius treurensis. The sequence continues at coordinate 16,853,176 of JAUCMU010000027.1, forward strand.
GACTTTTCTTTTTGTTCTTCTTTTGTAAACTCGTTAGTTTGGTTGCTCGATCTCAGTCTTTTTGTCATTTCCTCCTTTGCTCCGTCATGGCCTCAGGCAAGCCGTTTCTCTGAGGATTTGTTTTGTGATGGGTGGCGTTTGCCAGAAAAAGAGGGGAAATGACTAAGGCTGATAAAAGAGGTTAATATGAGAAACACTTGTGCAACAAGACTGATTTCTGCTTGCTAGACATACATAACTCAAGTTTATCACAAAGGGCTTGCTCTCAGTATCAGACGGCATTTTTAGACTTAAGGCGACTATGGAGTAGAACACACTCAATTGTTTAGAACAGCAGACTAGACTAAGTATTGCCAGCATTGTATCTGTCAGGCTGACATTCATAAGGGTGACTTAAAGCTGAAAAAACTTTTACACATTTCCATGTAAACCAACTTTATTTTGATCTTTGCACATGCTGCCAGTGATGGGAATAACAGCGTTATAAGTAAACGACGTTACTAGCTGTGTTATTTTTTTCAGTAACGAGTAATTAAACTAATTACTGTTTCCCCCGTTAACATTACTGACAATAATGTGGCATTACTATAATTTTTTATAATATTATTAGCATTTTTTTTCCAGTCCATCTCAATGGATGCGCAGTGCAGCTGTATTTGACGGGTCGCCATCGCTTTGTCTCACACACACAAAAAAAGATAAAGAGCAAGAGAGTCTTTCATAACATGCAGACTTGACGCGCTACATGTAAAATACATTCTTTATTGTATTTTCCTGTCAAAATAACGTTTATCCTTTGGAATTCCTCAGCTTTTAAGGACTGCCGATTTCTCCGGTAGTGGGCGGGACTAATGCGCTAATAACAATCTTATTGGCTGGCGCTCACCTATTATTGTCCCTGTTTTGATTTCAGCAAATCAATTCGAGCGAACGCATACTACGTGATTAATATTCATGAACCCTGCAGCACATTAATACTTACTGCGTTTTATATTGTTATTAGTAGTAAAATTCGTAGTAGTTTTGTTATCTTATAATTCGTTGCCCCATTTTTTTATAGAAACATTAAATGATAAACAAGCACTACCACCATTTAGTTTCATTAATTTAACATTTAATATTGGCAGCATCCAAGTTTTTTTAGTAATGCAATAGTTACTTTCCCTGGTAATTAGTTACTTTTATAAGGCTGTAACTTAGTTACTAACTCAGTTACTATTTGTTATAAGTAACTAGCACTTATAACTAATTACTTTTTTAAAGTAACATGCCCTGTAACAAGAACTGTCCCTTTAAAAGAAAATATGGCAGCACTCACAGTCCACTGGACTCTGACAGAAGACGATGAGAGGATTGTGGGATTGTGGAGGTGAATGACAACATCTCCCAGCTCCCTCTGGATCTGCCCGTGCTCCACTCCCTGACTGGTTGGTGGGACATCTACTCGCATAAACACAACCACACAGAAAATATGAAGCACAAGCATATATGAATACCGATTTAATACATGAAACAGTGATACATTTCACAGTGACACCTTGCTTGTCTGGGAGGTCAAAGGTAAGCTGACCTTGTGTTTTGACAGCGTCGCTGATGGGGCTCGGGTCGCTCAGGCCGTACGCATTAGCCGCTCTCACCAGGAACAGGTAGACGGCGCTGGGCTTCAGAGCCTTCAGAACAAAGCTCTCTGTCTTCACGTGATCCGCGAGTGTCTGCCAGCTACTGCCTGCCGCATGGCTGGCGTCCACAACACACAAATCAAACATCAGTTTACCCTGCGGCCCAAACGGTGTAGTGAAATATCACAACTACACACAATGAGGTTACCGCACAACTTTCAGGAAAGCATGGACGTGGGTATGATTATTTATGACATGCCTCTGCAAATGGACTGGGTATTTACAGAACCACCGTTTGCTTAGAAGGGTATTCACAAATGTTTATAAAGCACAACCAAACCGACCAATGATAAATAAAGTAAGTACAGTCAAAACCGATGATGTCACCTGAAGGCCTCTATGACGTAAGAGGTAGGAGTGGCTCCAGCGTTCAGGTTGGGCTTCCAGGACAGAGACACAGAGGTACGGCTGACGTCTGTGACCTCTGGTTTGAAGGGGGCACTGGGGATGAGGTTGGGATCTGTGGGACGGCCCGGCTGAACCGGAGCGCCAAATTCTAAAACCATAATCAATAACTTATATAAAGAATATCTCTTTGGTTTTGAAACTTTAGCCTGTGCTCAAATTTGCATCAAGAAACAATGGCAGACTAAGGTTTAATTTCAAACTCAATTTTAAACGTAATTTCCTGACGTGCGTTTCTCTATTGTCTGTTATCTTGCAGTCGTACCTTGCACCTCCAGATAAGCCTTCCAAGACGCCTCTCCGCTGGGGGTGGACGCAGTGCAGGTGTATACTCCAGTGTCTCCCAGCTGAAATCAAGAAACAAAATCCCTCTATTAATGCAAATATACACACGTGCATGTACATGAATAATTATTTTCCTACATTAATTTACGATTGAATTCCTAGTCTGACATTAAAGTGTCATCAACATTACACAGTGTACATTTACATCTATTCAAAGTTTCGCTTTCATATTCAATACTGAACTTTTTTTGTCTGCTTGTATGTAATACGTTGAAAAAATTTAATTGAGCAGATACTTTTTTCAGCTATGTGCATTATTTGGAATGTACTGTTTGAATTAATCTGCTTGTGATGATCCAGATGTACACAACGAGAATATGCAAAGGTGGAATGTGAAATTTCTGCACCATTAGCATTTGCAAAACAAAATATTAAAATAGTGTGCTTTTATAGTAGTAAGTTATTTGGAGGACTTGAACTGTCATACAATTAATCACGATCAATCGCATCCAAAATAAAAGATTTTGTATGTACGTGTTCTGTGTCTATTTCTTATATATATATATTTATATATAAATACACATATGCATGTATATATTTCAGAAAAATTTTTTTTTTTTATATATGTAATATATTTATTTAAAATAAAAAGTATATAAATCTAAATACATGTAAATATTTTTTAAACAATTGTTTAAATAAAAACTTTTATTTTGGATATGATTAATTGATTGACAGTGTTATTAAAAGCAAACAAATAAATAAAATAAAATATAATAAAAATATTAATAGAAAATAGATAAATATTTTTATATTTATTAAGTATATTTTCCTATTTATGTGGTTAATTGGAGGACTTAAAAGTAATACAAATGATGATAATAAATAAATGAATAAAACAACTCCTAAAAACCTAACAGACAAATTAGAATATTTATACATATGCTCCTAGACAGTGTTTTTTTTAGCACAGAATGACAGTAATAGTGACTGTATGATGCAGACAGTGCTGGTGTATGCTAATATCTTAAAGAAAAAAATAATACATTTGAGATCACGTCAGCCGATCTGTCAGTCAATTTACGGAGGAGGTATGAAAGTCACCAGAAATAGACAGTCTATCAGGAGCTACTGGTGTGCTTGTGTTCACTTAATGACATGTTCATTAATGCGGACCGCCCGAAGCGCAACAGATAGAGACGCATCTCCTCATTTCGCTTTATCTCTCCTCTATTCTTTAAAAGAAGCGAGACGTTGTCAAGTGAGACATCTACGTTAATTAAAGTCGTATTCTGACAGCCCACGCTGCGGGGACCTTTGACCCCCATGCAGGGGGAACCCGGGCGATTGTGTGTGTGTGTGTGTGTGTGTGCGCAGTGACAGGAAACGCTTCCCTCCCCTCGTGACAGCAGGAGTGTGTGTTCACACATCAAAACCTGCAGGCTGACTGACGGCTCTCTGAACACTGGCCGTCTGTGTGTGAGATGATGATGTTGTGCTATAGAGGGATGAAAGGAAAGCCTGTCTGATGCTGTACGACACACACGTATGTCTGTGCTCACTCACACACCAACAAAAGCACAAACCTTTAAAGATGAACGCATAAATAACATGTTAGGACTGTTTTGCTATCATTAGCAAATTTAAATCATTAAGGATGTATGATCATATATCAATAGAGGTATACTGTATCAATAATTTGGACCTGTATTATTATGACTGCAAAAATGTGTATTTTGCCCAATAAAAACAAAACAAGATCAACTACCTTTAAAGTCTTTAAAAAAATAAATATAATCAATATAATAAAAACTCCCAAAAAATAAAATAAAATTCTCAAAAGTATATCTTAAGCCTAAAAAAAATCTGAAACTGTTATTTAAAAAAATAAATACTGCATAAAAATATGGCACTTCAGTCTAGTTTTGAGATATAATAAGGTATATTAAATATTAATGAGATATTTAGTTGTGTTTTCAGACAAATTTGATAATATTAGTGAGTTTTATGCTTAAAGAAACACTAATTGCATTCCCTTAAATGACATTTAAATTACTTATTAAATCAAATAAAATTACAGCTATTAAAGTAATTTAAATAATAAACAAAACACGCTTATAAAAAGGCTACATTTTTAGCATATTAATCATTTTATTATTTTCTCATGGAATGTATGCCCTCGTAAACAACTAGGTATGCGGTAAATCAGTGGAAATGTTACCCAGACGTGTGCGAAAATAATTCATAACACAATATTTTTCTAAAGGGAGCTGTGATTTTTGATTCTGTCAGTGAATCCGGCAGTGCTGTCTCAGATATCTGGGAATAAAACAGCTAACGGCTCAAAAAAAGATCTGCCAACTTCAGCTCAGAAAGTAACAGCAGCTAACCGCATCCAATAAACCACCCTGCCGCATTCAGAAACCTCCATGAATAAAATATTAATAAAAATGAAAGCGCGGCGCTGGGTCTGAGACGAGCGGCGCAGCACAAAACTGCTCAAGATTCCCTGTAAATAGTTGTTCAGTGCGGTGTGTTTGGGATGGAAAATTCCATAAAAATCTGTTACTAAGGAAAAGCGAACAAGGGAAACAGTACTTTACGAGAACAAGTTGGTTTGGTGCAGCAAACGAGCACATGCTCAAACCTCCATACGTGAGCGCTTTAATGCATCGTGAGGGTCAGAGAGGAGTTTCAAAGCTATAAATCCACCAAAGGAAAAGGTTCCCATGAACCCGAGTCACGTCCCCTGTTACTGTACGTTTATCTGCATGATAAATATGTCAGGCTTTGATGTGGTTCTGACCCCTCAGAGCCACCGTACCTTAGCGTAACGGATCTGCAGGGCTCCCGTGTCCAGCTGTTTGAGGCGGGAGTCGTGGGTGGACACCAGGACCCCGTCTTTCCTCCACAGGATGGTGGGAGTCGGAGTGCCGGTGGCTTGGCATCCCAGGACCACCGTCCCGTCCACAGCCACGGTCTGGTTGGTGGGACCCTGGCGGACGATGGGTGGAGGCCTGTCTGAGATCACTGTGAGAGACCAACCAATCACTTTAGTAAAAGAGCTTAATAACAGTACCAAAATATTCCTATTGTTTATTAATATCATGTTGACTGTTGCAAATTTTATTTAATGGTATATTATGTCATCATTAATTAATTAATTGCTTAATTAATAATTAATTAATTGCTATAATTCATCATCATTAATTATTGCTCAAAACAAAAAATAAATAATTAAATACAACTCTTCAAATAATTAATTTAAAAATAAAATAAAATAAAAACAACATGTAATTAAATAAAAAGTAAAAATAAATAAATCCACTTTAAGTCCTTTTTACTTTGGTGTTAAACAGATATAAAATAAAACATAATTATTAAATTAAATATTTTGTGATATTAATTTAAATCACCTAACGCCAATAAAACGCATTCAATTAGAAGTGAGAGACCAAAAGACAGGGTGAGACAAAGAGGAAGGAAAGTGAGACCCGAGAACGAGACACAAAGTCTTAAGACAGTCTTAAAGTTGTCCCAGACCTACTAATATCATTATAATAACTATAATAAAACACTACAGTACTCCAAACCAAAATCCAAAATACATCCTTCCGCATTTTCTAAGAGCTACAGAAGCGAGTGCGTGTACGGTCAGAGGTGAAGAGAACGAAGAACGCAAATCAAAAAAAATTTATGCAAGGAAAAGTAGCATGTGAGAGAGGAATGCCTGGCAGCAAACGAGCTGAGTCCATGTTTTAAGAACGGGAGGGAGAGAGAAATAGAGATGGAATCCAATTTTTTCAACTGGAAGCAATTTTCTAATCAGTCACCAGCAGTAGCAGAGTGAAGCCAAACTAGAGACGAGCAATTAATACCGGCAGCATTTCAGCAGCACTAAACCTTCCTCACACCCACGCTAAAACACACCGCTCCTCTCTCTCACAGCCAACCTGGCCCGTCTGATTGTAGTAGACGCTGCGATGTTTATGTCCATCTGATTGTGCTCCACCCGGCTAGAAGCATTACCGCCATTTATACGCCTGCCATTTGCATAACCGCCACTACAGCACGTTTTCAAAGCCCTACAACACTTTAGTAAGGGCCATCAAAGAGATGAATTATGTATCACACGACACGTTTGCTCAGGCACGGTTGTGTCCTCGCGTCGCTGCTGTTGTAATTACTGAATCATCATGCCGGTGACCTGTAATTACGCTTTGTGCCCGCAGTGAGAGCGAGGCCAGAGAGCAGATCGACGCTAAAATAACTGTTATTATTCTTTCTTTACCTCGCATTCGATCTCTTTGTCTTGTTTTGGTGTTTTTTTAAGGAAGGCACTCACAGGAGATTATACCAAACTGTCAACTATTCAGTTGAAGTGTCTTATTGACTATTTGAACATAAGGAATATTCAGTGCTGGAGTAATTTTGTGCATTTTCTATAAAATATTGTCATGTGCAGTAAACATGTGTTTTGCCTTTAAACTAGAACTGGGCAACAATTACTCACGATCCATCCCATCCAAAGTAAAATATATATAATTACAAAATATGTGTACTGTGTTTATATATATATATATATATATATATATATATATATATACATACACATTATGCATATATAAAGACACACACATACAGTACATATTTTCTTACATATATGCATGCATGTGTTTGTATTTATATATACATAATTAATATACACAGTACACACACATATGTTATGTAGACAAAAACACTTAATTTGGATGTGATTGTTGCCCAGCACTACTTTATACAGTGTGTGCTGCAATCTTTATTTAGCTAACAAATGACTCTTATGAACAGATTATTTTCAATGATTCAGTTAAAATTATTCAAGAAGCAGTCTCAAACTCTGAGAAACTAAAAAAAAAAAAAAAAAAATTTTTTTTAAATTAAATTAAATTAAATTAACTTATTAAATAAAATAAAATTAAATTAAAAAAAATTAAATAAAATTAAATAAAATTAAATTAAATAAAATTAAATAAAATTACACCAATAAATCAAATCAAAAACGTTTTGAAAGTAACTTCCCCTAAACTGAGTGCCACGAAGGCATAAGCTCTTTTGTGCTCACTAAGGCTTCATCTATGTTGAGTGTGTCTATCTCACCGTCTGTAACCTCCAGCAGGGCTTTGGTGATCACACTTCCAGCGATGTTCAGAGCCTGACAGCTGTAGTAGCCTCCATCTGAACGCTCCACCGCTGTGATGGTCAGATCGCCCGTCGGCGAGACGGAGAATCGACTGGAGGGAGGAGGAGGTTGAGAGGAGAACAGAAGGTTCTGGAGAGGTGGAAGAGGAAAAAGATTTATGAATAGAGGTAGAATCTGATAACATAAATCTAAAAACATAAACACTAATTACTGCAAGAATATTCAGTGTGTTAGAAATAAACATCTTGTCAGGACTTGCACGTTCAGACTTACTACTGGCACGGTGTGCCTGGATTCCTGAGTGCGTGATGAGTGATATTGATCAAACCAAGATGACTTGAGGTGTGTTAGAGGTGTGGAGTGTGTAAGAGCCCATTAGATGTGTGTAAATGTGCAGATGGCCTTATAAATCCACCAGCCTCATAAATCCCACTGACTTTAATGGGGATGAGTGTCGTGCATTTTATACGTTACTGTAAAAGTGCGCTCAGGAAATGCATCTTTGTAGCACATGTGAAAAACACAAACATTCTCACCTGACTGCCTTCTTTCTGCCAAAATATGGCAGGCTGAGGACTTCCAGTAGCTTCGCACTGAAAGGTCACGGTGCGGCCCATCCCGACCACTTGATTCCTGGGTCGCACCACAAACACCGGAGGAACTGCAGGAATATGAGTTAAACAAATCAATCGCCAAAGATCAAATCATTTTGACTCTTAGCATATAAAAAAAACAACAACACATTTACATAAATGCACTCACAGTGGAAGTCTATGGAGCCTAATGGTTTAAAAACAGATGTGCCGTGTTTATTTTCTAAAATATGTATTTAAATTTTATTAAATCACTTTTCTAACACCTGGTAGCTAGTACCAGCTTTCTATCAAAAACGATTTAGCATTATTCCAGTCTGCAGTGTTTGCTTTTCAAGAAACCTCTCTTTTGATTTTTGAGGAAAAACTAGAAGAATTCACTGACTAACAGAAAAAGTACAGCATTTATTTGTAAAAGATTTAAATAGAAACTGTAGAATCAGTGTTTTTACAGTTTTTTGTTTTTTTTATCTATTTAACGCATCCTTCCGGATTAAAAGCATTATTCATTTAAACTGTATTTTACATTTTAGATATAAAATATTTTAGTATTTATATATAGTACAAGTTAATTTTTTTTTAAACCTCCAGTGTAAGTGCATTACTGTAAACACAATTTTGTAAAAATTATTTTCTATATATGTCTGTGTCAACATTTCTATCTTAACATTTCTTTACACAATGCTATGAAATGACTTGATGGGCATATTGTTCCTTCCTGTTGAAACAGGAAGTTGGGTCAATTATCTTTAGTTTTCATCACAGATTCAGCCGGGACATTCTCATTTTATAGATCACTGGATTGGACATGAGTGATGATTATTTTTGGTCCTAGGAGAGAAAGACGTGCATTTTAGCCTCTACAATCAAGTCTCTGATTTTGATTTCAGGGGGTCTTTGAAATCAGCCGAATTTCTTACGTATACAACAAATCCACTGAAGACTGGCAGAGCTCAACCCTTCAGCGTCACATTAACGACAGGCCATAAAAGAAGAGTCATACTGCTGTTTAATGGACGCATGTGCAGGTATGCCGAAACATAAAAACAGATGTAGGCACGATATAAAAATGACATGACCGCCACGTCTACTTCATTTGCATGGGCAAGGGCACAAAACAATAAAATTTACATGGAGATGGAGGATAAATTTGAGCCATCTGTCCCGTGCTGACACTCTGTAATGGCACCGGCATCATGTGGGATGAAGGTTTTTCATGCATCTTAATCGCAAACTCTGTCTCCTGTATTTTACACGCAAACTCGCCTTCCGTAACAGCACGGAGCCATTACAGCTCGTGATAAGGATGAACATGTTCATAATATGTGACACAAAGTATGACCCCCTACGACGGCGAGCAGCACTAAACCAATCTTACACTGCCGTAATGCGTCCGGAGGAATAAAGGAAGTGATTTTCAACCAAGTGAGAATAAAATGAGGCGATTTTGACGTTACCTTTGACGCTCCGAGCTAGAATTAGTTTTACCCAGGCCTGCTGTGCTGTCACTGTTGCCGGTGACAACCCAGACAAGCGTGCTGATTGGTGGGAGGATGGAAGGTGGATGGATGGTGGTTCTGACAACTTCCTGTTGCTGTCAATGCAGCGTAAATGGTGACGGGTGACATTTGCAACTTACCAGACACAACTGAAAGAGGAAAGAAAAAAATAGAAGCACGATAAAACACAGATGTGATCGATGCGCAAATAAACCGCACGCGACATGAAGCAAAAATGACAGGATATGCTTACAGAACTTAATCAGTGCAATGATGTATTTATGAGACTAAAACACAAGAACACACACAAAACATAAGGTGTGGCGAGCACACACACACACATGTTGTAAATATATCATGAGCTGAAATATTTGGCAGAAAGCACACAAAGAAATCAGTCTTGAGTTTGGAGTGTGAGGTATGAATGGAGCTCTTATTCTTCTGTTCTGGCCAGAGGTTTTATTAGGTGGACAATGTAACCCAGGGTCTGGCCCTTTAAAAGCTGCAGTGTGTCCCATGAGGCATGAGGTTTGGGGTGTGACTATCTGTTTGTTTGAATATCGGAAGACAGCTATTTAACATTTAACACTTTTTCAAATAGTTTTATTTTTTTATTTGTTTCTGCTACAGTCTTAAAAAAGTTCTTTATTGGTATTGATTGATACCGTTCATTCGTTTTTTGGTCTGGAAATGCATGTCAACCTGTTTTTTGGGACTCCCAAAACCAAAAGATGAACCTTTCATAACCCATAATAGGGCCACTTTACCATTTCTTTACCAAGATTCAGCAAAGAAGCCACTGATAGTAAACCGAGAACATTTGTTAAGCAAGCTTCGTAAATAGGCCAAATTTAACTTTAAATGCAATAACTCGGGCCATTTGGAGTCGATCCTATGAGATGGACACAAATGAAGGGTGAGAAATGAGGGAAAGCAGTGTACTTGAGAACAGCTGGGTAAAGAGAACTAGACTTGGACGGGCCGTTTGCACTTTTGGCAGTGCTAGCGGCTCCCACTCTACTTGGTTTCCATGGCCCATTAACGCAGCTACTCCTGGGACTCGCATGGCATTCTAGCACTTTCCTCAAATACATCAGTACTAATGACTAAATCGCCAGCTGAGAGAGGCCTCGTTTGTATCCAACATTATCTTTCCATGGCTTTTTAACAGAGACTCTTATTCTGAATGACTTCTCTCAGAGGTTGTGCGTGCATCTGATTGTGTCTCAAATCCTAGTGAGCTGCCCACCTAGACGGATCTCGAATCATTTAATGAATCGTTTGACTCTTTGAATGCACCTATGATGACCAAAAGTAGGTCCAACTCTGAATCCCATTTCTTGGCATCTGAAAAGCAATGTTGTGCCAACGACGAAAGAAGTTTAGTAATAAGCCCCATCACTGGACAGACTGATTATTGAAACAGACGTGTTTACGAGTCTGGTTCCAATGTTGCTGGCCCTACATGTAAAATAATAATTCAGCGATTTCTGCATGCACTAAAAACCAGTAAATGCAATAATAAAGCAGGGAATGAGAGAGGAGGAGGAGAAGGAGGAAACCGCTGAGGGGTGTCACCACACAATGTGCACATTGTTCTCTAAAGAGTTGAGCCTTCGAGAGTGTGAAATTTACTCAAGGGGACTTAAAGTGAAAAGGAAGATACTAAATTAATACATCACAAGTAAAATGTGTGTTTTGATATATGGGTGTTTCTACAACTAAACCACTGTTTTATTAACTAATTATTTAAGTTACAAATAAATATCAAATAAATATAAACATATATAAATATTTGAGATTCTTCTTTTTGCTAAATAAATATTATTATTTAAAAAACCTATGCTATTATAAATGATTAGAGCATAAGTAAGCAATAAACCAATTCAATATTCATATATTTATCATAAATATTTATCATCATTTTCACCACAACAAACACATATTAAAAAAAAAATTATTATATATAAAAAAAAAAATGATATTATAACTTGGTTTCTAAGAAAACAAAAGTGAGGATTAAGCTTGAGATACAATATAAATAAAGTTTAACATTATCTGGATCATTTCCAATCAAGGTTTCCAAAAACCTAAGAAAGATGGAGATATTGTCACATTAAAATGTCATTTCCACCACAGGGTGTTATCAAACACAATACATCATTTGAGATGTGGTGGAAATGCTTCAGAAGAAAGACAGAAATAACTGAAAAGATTTCCTAACAAGCTAGGGAAAGAAAAACGGTAAGGAATATTCAAAAAGATGCAGCATCCAGTTGGACAAAGCTACCTGACAAGCTGTCAAAGCGGTAAACGTTTGTCTGAAAACTAACAAACTAGCACACGCACAATCTCCCGCCCACTGAAGGCATTCGTTACTTCAAATTATAGATAAGTGGCTGCGGGATCAAAGCAGTTTGTCAAGCAGCGTGAGATGAGTGACGGCGTGTGTTCTTACCGTGGACGGTGAGGGTGGCGCTGGCCTCCGTCTTCCCCATCATGTTCTCCGCTTGACAGGTGTAAGTACCGGCGTCTCCTGAGGTCAGTCTCTTCAGCTTGAGCGTGTGGTCCTCCCAGATCTCATGCCTGAGAAGATAATGACACAAACAAGATTGTTTCTTTCTGGGCATTCCTATTTTACGGTGCTTAATATAAAATATCACTCATACCTCCCCTTGGGAAGATCTCCGTCCTCTTTTCTCCAGCGGATGGTGGGCACGGGGTCTCCTTGAGCTTCACATCTGAACTCCACGCTCTGGTCCACCAGAACAGACTGACTGCTGGGCTTCCGTAAGAAACTGGGCCTCTCTGCAGACAAACACGTAGCTTATTATGTAATTCACGATATCATGAGATATCCCCTTCTCTGATCTGACCGGCTACTTATGAACTTACAGTGAACTATATACAGCCATCTATTTTTACTCTTTCTTCTCCGTAACAGCTACTTTTATTGGATTTCCTCAAACAAACAGTTCACCTTTGGTTTCTGCTTCAGCTTGAACTCTGACTTGTTGTTTTAGCCTAAACGTTCATGCAGCTAATCCTAAAGAAAGCTTCCTCGCTGATTTATTTATTAAGATTATATAACTTTGATGTTAGGATATGATCAAATCAGCTCAGATTAAGATGATCTAGCCCACTGATATGAGGAAACAGCACTACAGGCACTTAAAGGCACATTTACTGTCTCACAGCAGTTCATTTATGTTTATCGATCAATTGTAATGTACCCATTGATTTTTTTTTAGCTCATGTTGTTTATTACACTTTCCATTTGTATTATTTGGCATATGAATTACTTTGCAGTTTATTTGCAAAAAGAGATAAATCTTTTTTGTTTAGTTTTTTTACTTTTATTTCTATTGTCTATTATTATTTAGCTACTTTTTAATCTAATCAAAATATGCCAAACTGCAGTTTGATTGAGATTAACTGAAATGCAAAATGAAAAATCGTTGTTTACTCTTTTTTAAATTTACTCTTCATATGTTGTCTAGCTACTACTGCTATCAGTGTAATTGTTAACTGAAACTATTAAAAATAATTTTAAATCATTTCAATAATGTTCAATAATATATATATATATATATATATATATATATATATATATAAATAAAATAATAATACAATTATGGCAACCTACTGAAATAAACATGCTTAAGTTATAACAATATATATAATATATAACAATAATATATAAAACAATAAATGAAAATTAAAAGCAAATAAAAATTACTACAACTACAATTTAAATGAAAACTTAAAATATTGGAAAGAAAAAAAATATAAATATAAATAATAATAAAAATAAAATAATAATACAATTATGGCGACTTACTGAAATGAACATGCTTGAGTTCAATATTTTAAAAAAATATTGGTTTCTAAGAATATATATAAAAATATACAAAAAAACTAAATATAAAAAAATATATAAAACAATAAATGAAAATTAAAAGCAAATCAAAATTACTACAACTACAATTTAAATGAAAACTGAAAATATTGAAAAAAAAAAAAAATGAAAAAAAAAAAAATATATATATATATATATAAATAATAATAAAAATAAAATAATAATACAATTATGGCAACTTACTGAAATAAACATGCTTAAGTTCAATATTTAGAAACAAATAGTGGTTTCTAAGAATATATATAAAAATATACAAAAAAACAAAATATACAAAAATATATAAAACAATAAATGAAAATTAAAAGCCAATCAAAATTACTACAACTACAATTTAAATGAAACTGAAAATATTGAAAAATAAAACTCTTTAAAATAATCATTTTAATAAGACACAGAATAAAGTCAGTATAACTAACACTGATTGAGAACACATTAAATGAAATTGAGTCATTCATGAAAATGGCTGACACATCTATGAAAATAAACAGAATCAAATGAGAAATTAGTATTTTAAAAGCACAATTGTTTTTTAGTTTCTTCCAAATGACCTTAATACTCTACTAATACAAAGACAAGTATTAACATATCAACAATGCTCAACCAATGGCTTGAAATACCAATGGACAGAGGGGTTTAAAAATCTGTTAGTCTTTATTTTTCAGCATTGTGTTTTGTGATTCCACTGCCACAAAAATTACACATTCAACTTTAAATGAAATCATCTGAGATTTTTGGAGGAATTACGTTTCACTGGATTTCTTACACATGGTCCATACTGAGAATGACTCGACTTGACATAATATGGCTGGTGACTTTCTCCTGCAATAAGTAAATATGCCAGCAGACATTGAATAATGAGGTTGACGGTGATGCAGAAGAGCATGGCTGTGTTGCAGGGATTAAGCAGGGAAGGTCAAAGGTCACAGCTCTTATGTTGGGTAGTGTAAACTGATATGTTAAGGTGTTGGATGACAGATGAATGTATATTTTTGTGTGTATGCGTGAATGAAGGGGTGTGTGAAGTGTGAGCTTGTATTTGTTTCACGGCAAACTGAGGATAATGGGTGCATGTCTCCTAAACAGGGTCAACGACACGCTGTAGTCTTCGTACAGCTAAGCACACAAACTCTAAACATCTGGACTCTCTCCTGCTCTGCCCATAAACAAACACTTCATACGACGTGTGTGTGTGTTTAAGTGAATCCATCTGCATGCGTTTCCACAATCGAATGCACCAGAGGTTTGTGTGGGAACCTGATTATATAAACACATGCACGTCTTGAAAGCAGATCGTGTGCCGAAGTATCTGAATATCAGACATGTCATATATTGAAATGCATAAATTAAAGCAGAAATGTATCGCATACGTACCGAGAACGGTCAACTCTGCGATCTCGCTCTCTCGTTCCCCCATCATGTTGGTTCCCACGCACACATACTTTCCTGCATCCGTTTTTCTGGTGTTGGTGATCATCAGTTTTCCTCCTCGTATCTGTCAGAAAGAAAATATGAGAAGTCATAAATATGAGGATTAAATGTCAAAGGTCAAAACCTTTACACTATAGAGAGAGAGAGAGAGAGAGAGAGAGTATGTGTGTAAATTTGTGTAATGGCTATTCGGTTGAGCTTATATTTTCCCTGGCATCTGATTTCAGGCCTGATAGGCCCTTTTTTTTCTTTTCAGGCAATTGTAAGGGCAGCTGGGGGTCCTTATTCACCTGAGCAGATCCAACACACACACACACACATCTGACCCCTGCATCAGGGGACCACACGGCGAGAGTCAATGAGGGGGAGCAGAATGTGGCAGCTCTCCTACGGCCCCCTACCTGCCTGCACTTACACAGGTCAACATGTGGGTTCACTTTATGGCAGATCGTGTCATGTCTCATTGATTAGCATTCACTGCGGTCAGTGTTGAGTCCAGCGGCTGGATCTGACTGTGGTTAACATGTGGAATGTGTAAACAAGAGTCTCCGTGATAAAGACCAGAGGCATTCGCTGTATATCCCCTAATTTGCAAATCAGATGCAGATATCACACTTATGAGGTCATGTGCACCAATGCCACAATCTTCAAGTCTGCACTAAAATGTGATTTTACAGCACAAAATTCACAATGAACAGAGAGAGAAACCAAAATGAAGAAACGATAGCTAGACAGAAACGCACAAAAAAAAAAAACGATGGATGGACAGAAATGAAAAGAAACTATGGATGGATGGATAGATAGAAACTAACAAAGAACCTAAAGAAGAGATGGATGGATGGATAGGAATGATCAAAAAAAAAAAAAAAGAAAAATCAAAAGAAACAATGGAAGGATTAATGGAAACTAACAAAGAAATCAATGAAGAAAAAAGGATGACTAGACAGAAATGAAATAAACGATGGATGGATAAATGGATAGATAGATTTATGGAAACTAACAAAAAAAAAGAAATAACGAATGAATGGTTGGGTGAATTTTGATGAATGGATTTTTTTAATGGATGGAAGGACGGATGCATGGATTGATATTAACAAAGAAAATACAGAATAAGCAAAAGATCAATGAATGGATGGATGGATGAAAACTAACAAAGACTATAGAAGAAACTATGGATGGATGATGCAGACAGAAACTAGATGGAAACGAAGAAAGACACTACAGAAGAAACGATGGTCAGACAGATAGACACTAAAGAAGGAATGAGTCTGATCTGATTGCTTTTACAGTCATTTGCATTTAAAGGACAACAAACGTCTAAACGAATCCTTCACCAGGTCTCATGAGACACTTCAGAACCGGACACATTCTGAAGCATTCTTCAGTCCTGTCGCCTCTCCTAAATATTAATGGTGGAAAAGAGTCTTTAAACAAAGGAGAGGTCGGAGGGGAAGGAAGGAGGGTGAGTTTATTTAAGGCACCCCGTGGTGTTGGAGAGGGTTTGAAGTGTCATTATGTTACTGTTTGTTTGAGCGAGAGCTTAACGGCTGAACCGGCACAAGACTCGCAGAGCAGACAAGGTTGGGTCAGACGGAGGAGTAAGAGTGTGTGTGTGTGTGTGTGCATTTGTAAGAACATACAGCGAAAAAAGGCTGAAACCAAAGGAAAACTGAGAATGTGCCTCAGGAAAAAAACTCAAGCTCCATTTCAAAAGATAGTGAGCTGCTTGTTAAAATGCGTTGTGCTTTATCTGATAAAGATACATGTGACGTAAGGCATGGTTGTCTTGATAGGCAGCTCGCTAGGTAAAGTAACTACCCAAACACCCCAAGTTCACAGACACCTATTTGGAGTTCGGCAGGATTGTTTCACTCTCGGTCCAGAGTCAATGAACCCTCCCTCGCTCCCTGTGTCCTCGGCTAACAGCAGGACGGCCGCTGAGGATGCGATCAATCTGAGCATTGGGAGACTGCTTTATTCGCATGCCTTTTGTCTTGTGAGGTTTGGCAGCGCCGCTTGAGCAGAAGTGCTCATACAGTGCTCGCAGTGTGGAGTCATTCAGCAGGCCAGATAATCACACACAAACTCCGAACAAAACAATACGGAGCGTCAGCTTCAATGTGCCGCACCGCTCCAGTTAATTTTCGAGCAGACTGAAGCAATTACTGCTGAAAAGCAATTAATGGCCAAATTGGAGCGCTTTAATTTAGAGATAACAGTGGAACGCCAAACAAATGAATAATGTTGATGCTCATTATTGTACGCAGAGCTGCAGTTGAGCCGATGTTCCAACGGATATCAGTTTATTGCTGTAAAATGCATTGTGTCGCTAAAATATTTACACTATTATCTAAACACACCCCATTCTTATTCTTACAATAGATGCTCTTAGGTGTTGTTTTAAAAATAATTAAAAAAGCATTACATACCATTAAAATATTTTATTTAATTGTAAGGTAATATTTGTTGCACTGGCATTTGTGGATTATACACAAACACAGACAGACAGACAGACAGACAAATATATGTATACAAATTATTTACAATTACATAGAATATATAAATATGAATACAAATATAAATATGTGCTTAGTCCTGAATAAAGTGTGTGTGTGCATATAAATATATATATATATTACTGGGCACATTTAACCGAAAATATTTCAGCTTTTTGTATTTTTATCTAAAAATATTTTCGGTATTGCATCTTTTAGTTTTGTATTTAAATTATTAACTTAAGTATTTAAATGATTAACTACATGTGATGCGACGCGTAGTAAAAGATATCTTTGTCATGTTCATCTTTTCCATTATTTACTTTATTCAAAGTTAAATGTGTCTAATAGGGTTGATAGATGTCGGCCAATTTGGCATCGTACGTTGTCTAATGTGAATCGTTGTCGTAGGCGGCGGTTTTTGGGGGGAGGGGTTGTTTAGTTGTAACTAAAAAACCAAGCCCCGCCCCACGGCTGACAAAAATGACCAAAACAGTGTTCGCGCAAGCAGGTGAAAGAAGATCGAGCGCAGCGAGAGCTTGAATTGCGAGTGGATATCACATTAAGCGCGCGCAAGGGTTTGAAATGAGCTTGCGGATCCCCTTTCTTCGCGTGTACATTTGTTTTCCTCTCGCGGAAATGATTTACCGTGCTCGCCAGCATCAGTGGTGCGCTCGCTTATTAATGGCATAGATTTGCCGCCAATCCCGCCATAGATTATGTGTGTTTTTCGCGAGCTGGTTGCAGCTGCAGGGCGGAGGATCGCGATGCCGCCTCAGCATCGTGATCTATCGACCCAACCCTAGTGTCTAATGTAAGTTTATAATTTTATGTGACCGTACTGTATAGCCCTACTAAAAGCAACAATAGTTGAAAATAAATTGAAGCAAAGGCATACATTAAAGTATATTGTTAAATGAATTAATATTTACAAATTCGATTACAAACGTATCCATTTCATTGCAAGGGCAGTGTGCTTCCAGAGAGAGCCCGCCCACAGACGCTTATGATTGGCTGTGATATTTGATTGATTCTGTCTTGTCGCATTTGGTTGCTATGGTGCTTTGTTTTGGGCGTGTATGTGTGTTAGTGAGATGACCATAGTTTACGGTCTACAAAATTGTAAGCCACACACACACAGCACGAACAACAACAAACTTGATCTAGTTTTGATTCGGTTTTATCGCAATCAGCCCTATCACATTCCAAAAAACGTCTTAGTTACATGTACTCTGAACGCCGGAATGTGCAACGCATTCCTTCTTTTTCCTTTTTAAGCCAACGTTAAGCACAAAATTTGTATCCTCAGAAACTCTGTGTACAGTCTGATTAAAAATAACATACCCCCCAAACCACCTTTAGCTTTATTCCACATAAATACAGCACATGGAAATCGAGCAGCGGCGTGCACATCACAGCCACTCTTTTAACGACAAAAGAGCCCTGATTGATCCCGTTACTTAATTTCCCACACATTTAATTAGAAAAACCTAATTGGTGGCCCTGGTTTAAAGACTGCATTAAATCAGAAGCAGAGAGCGAGTTTTCAGCTCGTGAATGTTAGCGAAGGCAAACTTTCATTCCCACATGCATTTCCAATCAGATGAATGGGCTCCATTAATTTTCCCTGACAGAGTCGGACGTGACGCAGTTTAAACACTCATCAGCAGAAGCCTTTATCGGCCTTCATTTGCTTGAAAAATGCAGCAAAAGCAATTGTTATCCATCTGCATTAAAAAAGGGAACTTCTTTTTGCTGTGTCTCTTTTTATTAACAATTAGCAGGTCTTCGTTAGTAACGCTAAAGGGGAAGAGATCTGATTTAATTTGCAAAAACAAGGCTGAAATGTGACACCCATCAGTTTAATAAGGCACTAAGTCTTCCAAAACAAAAGTGTTATTTAAGCTGTAATTTGTGATGGGACTACTGCACTATGCAGATAAACTTCTAGTATCCCAGAAATCCTGTCAGACCATCCAAGATGTAGAGGAGTTTGTTTCTTTAATCTGAACGCATTTAGAGAAATTTAGCATTACAGTACATTACAGTACATCAATTGTTCCCTCCATCAATTAATGTCTTATGAAGTGAAAAGCTGCATGTTTGTATTAAATAAATAAATAAATAAAAACCTAATGTGTGCATTACTTGTGGATTATTGTGATGAGTTTATCAGCTTTTTGGACTCTTATTCTGACAGCACCCATTCACCGCAAAGCATCCAATATTGAGCAAATAATTGAATGCTTCATATTGATAAGATGAATAAACAAACTGCTTTATATTTTCATTTTTGAGTGAACCATCCGTTTAACAAGCCAGTGTATAATAACTCTCTTCCCCAGCTATATGAGCACCACACCAGTCCAGAAAGCTGGTCTTTCCACAGGAAACACTGTCACATATCCTTACCGTTATCCTCTCGTCTCTGTCGTCTATGGTGACTCCATCTTTCTTCCAGGAGATGGTTGGTTCGGGATGGCCGCGGGGCGGCTGACACTCCATGACGGCTGGTTCACCCGCCGCCACCATCACGTCCACAGGGTTCTGTCTGAAATCATCTCGAAGAACTGATGAAAAGAGAAAAAGAAAACGTGATATTAGAAACAGAAACAGCATTTCTATCAGGAAACCGGTCATGCTAATGTTTAGAAGAGAGGAATAACAAATTAAAAAACCACCAGAGGAACATTTTTCCACTCGTGCCCGGCGCAAACCAGCTTTAATCTTATTTCAAACATACACCGATTAAAGCTAAAACTTTTGTTTACAGTAGCTAAAAAGGCACAAAGGAGGGTTTGGAGCATGAAGTGCTCTTCCTGCATGTAAGTGATATTAATGTAGGACACAAGTGAGCAGTGAAGAATGAACATTCATCTAAACCACTGCTCAAGTGCGCAATAACGTCTAATATCTGCTCACACGAACGCACTCTATATTCCAGAGCCTAAGCATGTTAGTCAACCCTGTTAAGCTTCTGATGGATTCACTGAAAGAGTTTCCATTAATCCAGGACATTCCTTTCCGTGTCACGTAGATACTGTACAGCAAGCGCATTAGATTAGCCCAATGTTTTAAATTATATACACATGACATGGGAAAAGCACATGTGCCGAAACATAGCAACTTGAAATGTAATGTTTTCCAAAACCAAGTCAGCTGCCAACCTGTACGGCAAATTAAAGTCCATGTGAAATCTAAATGGACCATAACTGCTTCTGCAGTGTGCATTTCTGATGTGTTTGTGCACATTTTTATAAAGGAAAAAGTTCACTTAGATGACCAACATTATTAGAGCATTAATATTTTCACCAGCTAAAAATGCAAACAAAATAAATGTTTGGAAATATAAACTGATACACACATATCTATTACATGTATATTATTTACACAAATAATACATACAGTATATATATATATATATATGGGTAGTTGACATATGAATGTGTCCTATGGTTTGACAAAAAATAAATAAAAAATAACAATGAAGATAAACATTTCCCAAGCTACTGGCAACTCTAAGAATAAATACACTTTTTAATTTTTTTTTTAAATTAATTAATTTATTTTTTACATATATTTTATATACATACACACACACACACACACACATATATATATATATATATATATTTAAATATAATATAATATAATATATAATTATTATAATTTTTATAATTTACATTTAGTTTATATCTATTTACATGAATCAAGTACAGGACTTCCGATATTTCAGGACTAAACACGTATCAGTATTTCTCCCCTTTTAATTTCAGATACGTCTAAGTCGACAGAAACGCAAACTTCTTTCGGCTCTCACGCCCCTGAACGTGTTCCTGTCGGCACGATTAACCTCTGCGCTAGATCAAAGAGGGATTCTCAAGGTAACCTGAACTCCTGACTGCCTCCAAATTCCTTTAAGACTTTAAGCACTTAATTGGCCATATGATTCCAGTTTCTACTGCTTGTAATGTCACAGCAGGTAAAAGTCCCCACCGAAAGGAGGCGATTCGCTGAAAGAAGTGGAAATAATTCCTTCTCCTTCTCTCGCCCTCTCTCTCTTTCCATCCTTTCTCTGTAACAACCTCTCAAGCATATCATTCCTTCCAGCCAAGGATTTCAACAAGCATCTCGTTTCCCCGACCGGCATAATTAGGCAGTCTATAGAGAAAAGACACACATGTACACAGCAGGAAATCACTGGCCGGTGGAGACAGAGATGAGGGTCAGTGTCTAATGTGAACTGTGTTTGCTGTCCCTGGATCAGCTCTGGGAAATCTGCACCGGACCAACAAACTTGGATTGAGTTTGCACAGTTGTGCGAAACCAACCCACGCTAGATTTGCACCCTGAGCTGAGAAACTTGATAACATGCTCACTTTCTAAAGGGCCTTATGGGGAAAGTTGTGTGTGTGTGTGTGTGTGTGTGCGCGTACGTAAGTCAAGTTCTGAACATGTGTCTAAAAAATGGGAATAGAGTCCTGGAAATGATATAAACCACTGAAGTGTGACAGGGAGAGTGATGGTAAGAGAGAGAGAGAAGCCAAGCACTTCACTTTAAAGTGACAGTTAACCCAAAATAAATAAAATAACCTTCTTTTGTCTGTGAAACTCAAATGATACATTTTTGAAGAACATCTACACGAAGACTTGGATTATACTATTACATATGATTCATCACGATTATACACATTCAAAATACAAGTTTTTGTTTACATAATATGTAATGTGTGTGTGTGTGTGTGAACATGCATTTGGATTTATATTCACACATGTATGTGTGCGTATTTATACATACATAATATATATACACAGTACACACATATATTATGCAAATAAAAACTTATAATAAGCAACTATTAAGCCTAGTTTAACTTTATCTCCTATCAAATTCTACTGATTCATCTGTGTGTACAAACAGTTTCAAGTCTGTACACAAACTACCCCCTTCACTCTTCACTGCCATCCAAATCCTCACATCGTCCTAAACATGGCAACCCAAAAGTGGCTGTTCGGTTTCCAGAATTTTGCAGAACTTTACGCTTCACCGAAACTCGAAACAGATGTGGTAATGTCAAATTAAAATGAGATTTGCGTTGATATGCCTCCGACATTAATGAAATGAATATTTAATACCGCACGCCGGCTACAGAGAGATGATAGTAAGAGCTCTGCTGGGCGGAAATGAAATGGATTTTGCTGAGCCACCACTGAGGGTTTCTGGAGTGTTCTACTGGAGCCATTGGGGAACTGGAGATTTGCTAAAAAAAGCACTTCAAAAACCCAGAGCTGGCAAAGACGCGGGAAGATTTGTCAAGAACAGGATTGTGGGCCTTTTCCACCGGGAATCCACTCACCCTAGAAGAGAAACCATAGGGAATGATCGAAATACAGCAGTTAAATAAGCATAAATGTGTATTATAATCACACTATCTGTATGCTTAGAAGCTTACTGAACATTATCTTGTTGCTTTTGGATGCTGGTTTGCTGGTTTGTCCACACCAGACTGCCCAACCACAGCTCAATTACCAGCCATTTTAAGATAGAAAAACTCCTAGAAAGAACCTGGTTCTCCACTATGTTATCCAGCAAAACCAATGTGCTCAGCAAAAAAAAAAAAAAGAAATACAGTTTGTGAGGTTTTGCAGGAACATCATTAGGTTTCATCACTTTGTCCGAACAATCAATAACTTCCCGCATCTGTCGGATCGAGCATCACGTACAAGACGAAATGTCACCGGGCCGAAATGACGAAATCGTGAGAATATTTCGAGGAAAAGAAGGTGTGCGTCAGGTTTGCGAGAACACTTCCACGTGAACAATGTGCATATGCGAATGCAATCGTTCCCAGATGTGAACCCACGGAACGCCGCCGCACATTCCCTCTCCTCCAGATCATCTGTCCACATGGTGCCTGCTAAACATAATACAAAAAAGGAGGGATGACAAATTAGAGCGAGACCTCATTTAGAACGCTCTCCGCGCCCTGGGTCACCGCGCCATTGCAGGCCAGACTGAAGCTGGAGCCGTGCCAGCCGCTGGTTATCCAACACTCAAGACCACCCGCTAAAAAGAAACAGTACTAAAGAATGGAGACCTGAATGATACGTTACAAACACTACTGTCACACTAGACGAAAATACCATGGTACTAGATACCACGGGCGTAAAATTCATTTTACAGTAGGGGGGGACAATAAACATAAAATTTCTTGCGGGCCATTTTTGAAGGGGGACACAAGTAATACAGTCAATTAATACTTATAAAGATATGTCTAAACTGTGGAAGACTTTGTTTCTATCATTATTATATCATCTTCAAAACTATTGCAATGGTTGTTATGCTGTTTACAGTCGAGTCTCACTGCCACGACGATCTCGTAGCGTAGCTGAACTGATAACTGAAAGAAATAAAAGCCCGCCCACACTGAAAGCTGATTGGCTTATTTTGCTTAGTAAACCAATCAGTCTAGCACGCGCTATGACCAGGCACACACATACACAGTCACATGCACGCACGGTCTCTCTCACTCCCTCTCCGTCTTATGCGCGCATTTTAAGATGCACGATGCAGACATTAATTTCTCGCATGCATGCGCTTGCCCTCTTGGCTAGATTCCGGGATATGTCAATGTCAATATACGGGAGACTCCCGGAACTTCCGGGAGATTTGGGATGTCTGCTGTTAATGTTGACATTATGCCAAGTCGCCACAAATACAATAATGCATGGGAAACCGCTTTGGCGGTTTTTAACGTTAAATAGATAAGTAATTTTTTAATCGCTAACATAGCAGATTCATAAAAATTGACATCTGTAATCAGAGTTTTCGGCACACTTAATTTATAAAAAAATAAGCATCACCTACGTTAAAGAGAATTGCTTTATTTAAAGTGAATAAAATCCCCTACTTACTGGAGTTCAACAACTACTAATGAACATTGCCGCAGACACATACCTGACGTGTGTAGCGTAGGTGAGGTGAACTGGGATAGTAAACAGTGGGCCAAACCACTGTGGGGAAAGGGAGAGGGAACTCAACTATTTCGAAATGCGTTTTTTGCGCTTGAATTTCTATTTTTACACAATAATTTTTTTAGGTATACATACATGTATTTTTCACAATAGACAGTGCGATTTTTTTATGATTTTAGGGGGGGACAACCCTCGGTTCCCCCCCGGGATTTACGCCCATGCTAGATACACACCATGGTGATTTATTGAGATTCACTAGATTCAAATTCTAGCTGGCACACGGTAATTATTGTTATGGCTGATAAATAGTCGATCATAAAATTCTATACTAGTTTGTGAAAAAAAGAAAGAGCAATAACTATAAATAAAACTATACATTATTTGAATAACATGTATTTTTAGTATTATAAATTTAATCTACTATTGTGTTTGAATTAATAAAAATAAAAGACTAAAAATAGTCTTAAATGGTACCAGTGAACTCATTATAATTCATCTTAATAATACAAAGATAAAATACATTTTATTTTTAAAACTTGCAATATTATACATAACAGCGTTAATAAATGTTTTTACGTTTTTAACGATTACATTTACGTGTGCTGTAGATGATGGCAAAGGTAATCCAAAAATTATTTGAAAACATACATGCACAATTAATTATCCACCCAACTATATTTTTTCTTTCTTAAGGGATTGTCCTGTTCGTTTTGCGAATTATTCATCAGTGCGTAACAATTCCAAGAAAACACGTTTACAGAATCTTTCGCCCACATGCGAAGCCATTCAGCCGTTATTTTTTCAAACTAGGATTCATCCTGGCTCCATTCTAGCTTGTAATGCACACTTTTCTAATCACTTCCTGATAGACAACCACAAGCCCAACATTACATTTTTCCCAAGTCAAATATACCGTTTCACTCAAATTACAGCAGCAAAACGGGCGAAGAAAAAATAAACATATAAAGCCCAAATTGGCATTCGTTCTACTTGCTACTGGACGATTATCTCTAGTTCTTCTGCACTCTTCCTCTCCCTCCATCATTTTCCATCAAACCATCATGAGTGCCCACCTCATTCATCACTGCCTGATGCTCAAACCCTTTCCGCTGTCTGTAGGGTCTCCGGGGCCGTTGAGGGCCAGAACTTGCCGCTGGAAATGCACACTTTAGCGAGGACACACTACACCTGCCAAGAGTCTCAAAGAGCGGATCAATACGCTGCTCTCATTAGCAGCAGAGAGCCGAGAGGAGATGGGGGGATACTAACCCACCGGTGCATTCACAGCCAGCTAACCCTGCCTGGAGCTGGGACGTCCGCTGGGTTTTACAGCTCTCGCTCTTTCTCTTCAGCTGATACCGCTCTCCTGGTGAGTCTCGACTTCAAAGGAAGGCCCCCAGCTACGGTGCGTTAACCCCCTGCTCCTGCGCCCATGTGGCGGCACGGTCAAGGTCTGGTGTGTGCGCGGATAAGGCATCTCAGGGACGCAGGGTGAGATCTCAAAGGTAACGAAGCAATACCACTGAGCATGTGGCGATGGTAAACAGTGGCGTACGCTTCAGCTGCGCGGAAATAAACAGACCGGCTATGAAGAAGCACCCAAATACTTCAGGAGTGGCGTTTCAGATCAAGTCCGATCCCCTATCGCTCTCGCAGTGACCTGAATACGCAGCTCATTCTATGATGTGTGTGTGTGTGTGGAAATAAAGGCTTCTTTTCAACCCCTCCACGGTCTGTTAGTCTTCAGGGGGCCTGTGGAAATGAAACAGCAGGCGCATGATTTTACTGCCATATGCTTTGCTTGGCGCTGATGAAGGACAAGTCCTCCCTTAACTATTCAATTACCTAGTGACCTGTTTTTTTAGGGGTGGCAGACACGGTACGGGACATGTAGTGTACTTCAGCTGGGTGATTTAGAGGGACTTATGACTCATTTGGGAGCGCTAAAGAGCATTAAAACTTGGGAGTTGGGAGACTTTGCTGAACTTTTGCTGCAAAGGGATTACGAGAGGAAAAAAGGGAAGCTCCAATCAAGAGATTTAAACAATGACGCTACTATCAATAAACAAAAATGGGGGAAACATCATTTCGGTGGGCGTCAGGGATTGAAACGTGGCCTAACTGGCTACGTTTATAAAAACATTTAACAAGTCGCTGGAGATGCCAAACGAATGCAGTTGGAAAGGTTTCGGTTGATTGATATTCCTTGTCAGGTTTTAGTGACCTGTTATTTTAGGGTGGCGGACTAAGAAAAGGGCTAATTCATCAAGTCTAGTGGAAGAGGACCTGAAAGGAAGCAGCTATTGATACGAGCCCCTGTCTAATTCAGAACGGCGACCTTAAAGACAGAGAGTCTATTCACCATACCTGTTTATTAACATGCTCAGAGCTGTTCGTAGGTTCTTGAAGAACGGCAGGAGGTTACCGCCTCATGTTTGGGGGTCACATTAAACATGCAGCAAAGCATTCTGGGAAAATACAGTTGGACAGTTCACATGCTGTCATTATTTACTTGTCATTCCAAACCAGAACTTTTTTTTTTTCCGTCTTCTGTGGACCCTATTGACCTTTAAATTATATTTTGTGTTCTTACTGGTTTGGTTTGGCTTAATAAAATGTTAATTTTTGGATGAACTTCTCCTTTAAACAAGCTAAAACAAACAGCACCGTATCATTTATCACATATAACTTGTTTGTTTTTGGAAAAACACTGTTTTCATGGTCTCCAGTCGCTTTTTTCTTTTAACCTCTGAGGCAGACGAAATGCGAAGTAGCTATTAGTTTGATCAAGCCTTTGTCACATTTCCCACAGTGCTCAGCGTCCGCTGTCATTAACAGAAGCGCCGCAGGGTGTGTGTTCACAATTGTCATCAAACAACACGGTTGCACTGATGGAGAGGGGGGTGGACAAACTGTGCTGTAATAATAGCACAACGCTTCAAATATACTGTCCAAACAAGTCATATCGGCCCACTTGAATGGTGGCGGTGCTTTGTGTGGAGGGTTTTTTTTTTTGTCAAAAGAAGTGCAGCAGAGCGTTTGACAAGTCCTCATGTAGCTACGTGGGTAAACTACCACAGCGGAGAGCAACGAACGACAGCTTAAATTAGTGTATAAAAAATCCAAATAGGATTTGATTTGATTTGATTTGATTTGATTTGATTTAATTTAATTTAATTTAATTTAATTTAATTTAATTTAATTTAATTTAATTTAATTTAATTTAATTTAATTTAATTTAAATAAAATAAAATTAGTTTAGTTTAGTTTAGTTTAGTTTAGTTTAGTTTGGATTGGTTTAAATGTAAACTTAAATTATATATATATATATCATCAAACATTTGCATAATTTAAATGGAAATAAGATCAAAAAATAAAATAGAATAAAATATTTTCAAATGATCAAACGAATCAATGATCAAATAAACATAAAAAAATCTCATTATCTCATTAACCTCCCTGCTACAAACAAAAAAAACGTTGTTTTGTTCATCCACTCACATCGTTCATCATCAATAATTCACATTTGAGTTCACATAAAAAACCCTGTTTTTAACACCACCTTGTATTTTCAAATATTAATAAATAAATAAAATCAATAAAATATTCTCTGCATATATTAATTGCAACACTCATGTTTACTGCCCTGTCTTAAAAAATAATAATAAATAAATAAAATAAAAAAGCAAATATTTAAGAGAGGTACTACTATTCCTCGTGGATAAAACAAGACATATTGTGGGAAACGTTAAAGATAAACCAAAAAATTGTGTGGCTTCATCCAGGGTTTTGTTTGAGCTCGCCGGGGTCAAACATTCATCTCTAGTTTCTACTAGCAAACTTGGTGGTGGGACAAATGCATGATTTGTTTAGAAAACTACAGTTGAGCAAATGAAAGCTCTTGTCAGTGTGAACACACAGGCCTAGTGTTGTCTGTTCCAGCTCTTTTCCTCCAAAGTGAAACAGAAATGCGGCAGACATTGCTTAGGGCACGGCGAGCAGAACAACCTCCAGAGCGCACGCAGAGGGGCATCGAGCCCCGGGGGCCGTAACATAACCCCGAGGTCTTCAGAAACACACACTTACACCACACACTGCTCTACAAAGTTTTCCTCTGTGGTTAGATAATGGTGCAGACACAGGTCAGAATTACCAATGCTGGGTTTTCTTTTGTTTGGGATAAAACTGGATTGTTTATTGGCTTGATTCAAAGCTTCATTCTTACGCTTTGCACCAAAATTGCGATTTGCCGCATACATAAACAATCTGATTTTCACGCGTAAACAAACAGGCAAAATCAGACAAAAGGATTAGATGCTACAAGCTTTGGGCAACCATCTCCACATATTTGCAACCAAGAGTAACGAGCAGAAATAAATGTGTGCGCGTGTGAAAGATGGGAGCGGGAAGCGTGCCAAGCAAACCCAACAGCTGGAGTAGTTATCTAGCCTGTGTGCCGTTTCCATCGTCTTACATACATGTACACATTTTCGTTTTCTGGGAGCCAAAGCCATAAACACCAAACACATCTTCATAAATCCACATAAAACGAACATAAATATGTATACAAAAGTAGATTGTGCGGCCCAAAGCAGCGGGAGAGCGGGTTAATCCAGCTCTGCTCCGACCGTGTTCTGGTTTTCCGTCAGAAGACTCTGGAGACGTGGGTCTGGAGATCAGGGACTGCGGTGAGCTGCCAGTACAAATGTATTATTTATTCTTAAGGCCAATACTGTGTCTTGGCAGCATGGCGGGTAAAGTGATATATCAGGACATTAAGTTACAGCGCGATCGCTAAGAAAGGATCAGTGGTTTCAGCTAAGTGCTGGTTACCACTTTGGTTTGTTTTTCTTACGTTTTTTCGGTTTGTTCAGCAAAAATATCCCAAGTACCTTAAGGAGATCAGTCAGTGAGGTCTTCCTAAATGTGCATTCTGCCATTTGTTTTTAATTAAAACGTTTTACAAGAACTTTTGTACTTTTTTATTTAGCAAGGACTTGACTGATCAAATGAACTAACAAATATCTAAAACCACTCACTTTATCTCATTAAGCTCCATAATATTTATTAGCAAAAGAGCTTTTATATAACAAATGTTCACACACTTGCATATTTGTCAACAATTCGATTTTGAGATAACATAAAAAAAATCTGTGGTTTCTCCATTGGTTTTTTATTTCTAGTTTAGTTTCAGTCGTCTGCATCATTTTCTAAAATAAAATAAAATAAAAAAATAGTTTATTTTGATTGAGCCCTGTTTTTTTATAAATAATTTTTTTTTTGTTTCAGCCCTGTTTATGAATACAATAAATAAATAAATAAATAAATAAGTAAATATATATATATATATATATAAAATAAAATAAAATAATTTTTTTAAAATTAAATTAAATTAAATCAAAAATTAAATTAAATTAAATTAAATTAAATTAAATTAAATTAAATTAACACGTATCTGCTCATTTTAATTGTAATTGCAACTCAGGTTTACTTCCTCGTTGTTGTTGTTTTTTTTTTATATAAATAAATTGTACATTTTATATAATAAAATAAAAATAAAAATCTGTTCATTTTTATTGTGCAGCTCACGTTTACTGCCTTGTTTCCTTTTAATAAAAAAAAACTATTTAATAAAATAAATTAAATAAAATAAATAACAGTAAAAGACAAAAGAAGAAAGGTATTAACATCCAACATGACTCTCAACACAAGTTTAAAGCCTCATTTTTTTTATTTTGGCATACTACAGTTTACACCATACATTTCAAATAGAATTGGCCTTTATTCCAGCAGTGAATTCTGGGTAAATGAGGTACAGTATAAAATGTATTTTATTTAATTGTAAAGCCAGTTGGTGGAAAAAACGAAGCTGGTTTGGAGATTTTAGTTTGTTGAGATCATTTGTATCCATTTGGCAGCGTGTATCTGTAACTAATTATTTTGCAAGCTGTTTTTCGAACCGTCGAACGGTCTGTGTGTGAGAGAGAGAACGACAAAGAGTGGGTGACAGACCGTAATGCACTGAATGGGATGAGAAACCGGGATTACGTCAGTCACATGAGCAGGAAACATAATACATGCTGTATAACTGTCATAAAACACTGTCAGACAAAGAGAGAGTGACAAAGAGCGAGAGGGTTACAGTAAGACAGACACTGATATTCACTCAGGCTGTGTGGGGAATGGAATACTAGCCTACTACTTACTGAAAACTCTGCAGTTTACAATACTAGCAATGCATACTAGCTTTTAAAAATAGTAAGTGAAACAGTAGCCTTTGTTCAATGGCTTTATTCAGTGTCACATGACTTCATCTTGTGAGTCCAGTTATCATATCATATATAAAATATAGCTATTTTGTACTTAATACCCAATTTTCTGTAAAGTGTCTCACATTTGGAGAAATTGTAAACAATTGCAGCAGATATTACTTCCAATTGAACTCATGCACATTTAAGCAAACCTAACACATACAATTACTAAGACTAGTATTATTTTCTAAGATAAGTCTGATCTATTTTTACTCAATTCAGCTGAAGATATCGCAAACAGTACAACGGACTGTCTGAAACAATCTGTCATGCCGCTGGATTATCACAGCTAGTGATTTTACAAAACCAAAACAAGGAGCGAGAGACACTGAGAATACAGGGGAGAGAGAGTGAGATGGGGGTAATTGGAGAGGGAAAGAGAGAATAAGAGCGGTAGGAATGTTAAAGAAAGCGAGACCGAGCAAATAAGGGTCCCGGGATTCAAACATGTGCAGCAGTAGATCCAGAGGGGCACATCTTTCTCTGATCAGCCCGGGTCTTCAGCCCAATGGCTTCCACATGCCTGCTAACCTCTACCAGATGAGCCCGGGGAAGATGAAACAGAGCTCATATCCCATATCTTTAAGAAGGATCTCAAACTCAGAAAGGATGGCTGCAGAATAACAGAAAGAGAGATAGGAGAGAGACAAAGCAATGCGGCTAGAGTGTAAAGATGTAAAATAGCAGGGCTGGTGGTGTTGCAAGATTCTTTGAGAGACGGGAAAAAAGAGAGGGGAAATATAATAAATGAATGAAGTGTGTGTTACAGAAGAATAATAATAGTAATCTTGCTATCTGTACTTCTGTTTTTTATGGTAATTTAGAGTGATTTTTTTTACATGACTTTTAGATGAAAACAGTAAATAAAATGCAAAAAACATTAAATAAAATATAAATAAAATAATAATAAATCAAAAACTCCAATGGAACATACTATTATTATTATTATTATTATAAATAATATTATTATTGTTATTACTACTACTAATACTACTATTACTAGAAATAAGAAAAAAATTATTACTATAATTATTATGATTATTTTGTAATCAGTATTTATGTCTTGTTTTTCAATGTGCATATTCTTAAAACAATATGCTTTTCAGAAAGAAAAAAAAATTGCATTAAGCCTTTCAGAAAATATCTTGCATTACATTTGTGCAATTTTTTTCCCCTTGTCATTTAGTTAGATTTATAGTTAAAAAAAATTGCCAGTGGGAAATATAATCTTTCAAATAAACTCTGAAAACAAATATTATCTCATGCAATTCTGCATCTCAAACAAACAAGGATGTTGCTTCAATATTACAAAATCCGTGACAGTATTCCCAGAGCTCCTCGACAAAGCCAAACACTGTCAGAAGACTCTGGAAAACTGGGTCGCAGGTCATCTCAAAATCTGCCACTGAGCAAAGCCATAGATTTCTCCTCCTCTCGTTTTACGGCGGACTTTGCTACTGTTCATCGTAAAGACATTCTGCCGCATGATCTACGATTCTTTTCCCCCCTCAGGCAGGCACTACAGAGCCCTGCCAAAACGTAGGACTACTAAAATCCGGAATATTCCCAAAAATGTATGTTGCTGAGCCAGGCTTTTCCCCTGATGTGGTTCCTTGTTTTCTCCTTCGAAACAAAGAAAGCACATGGGAGATCACTGAAGCTCCAGCATATTTAAATACATCTCCGTATCGACCGCTCTTTTGCATTATTGAGGCACAAGTCAGACGAGAAACCGAATGTTGCTCAAGGCGACAGATTTACGGTTCATAACATGCTCGAAAACATCGATTTGCTTGCACTTAGACGATGAAATATGCTCGAAATATTTAAATAACCAAATAATGATCGCTGACTTGCTTTTGGTTCTTCTATTGTCCTTCTACACTTCTTAAAGTGGACCCATTCATAAAAAAACAAAAAATAGAGACAAAACACACAAACAGCACGGGAAGACTACGGTAAAACACTGCTATGTAGTGCACAGCGACTTGTTAGGAGATGACATCTGGAAAGCTGCAGCAAAAAAAAAAGAGGAGGAAATGAAACGAGTGTATGATAAATGGAGAGAGAAAGAGGGAGAGAGCGACAGATGTTAGAAAATCCTTTGCCAAAGTAAAGTAGCTGAGTGTTTGTTCCAGCGGCCTGTGTAAGCCTGCTGTCAGCGGACGGTCCCGAGCGCTGGTGCCTTTTATCAAGCCAACGGAACAAAGTAAGACAGGAAGAGAGAAACAGAGAAGGCATTAGCATAAAACATGTGCTTTCATCCAAACATTAGGCTGATATTTAGTCTGATGTTCTGGAGAAAATATGTTGGGTCATTCTACGAATGGAACCATTTGTGTGAGTTTAACAACCAACTGCTGATGACAGCTTGAACTATACGCTAATATAAATATACATTTATAGATTAGTCGACATGCTGACGTCAACTAGGGACTTTCTATTAATTCTTTCTTTTCTTTGATCTTAAATGCGCTTGTTTGGCCTGTCCCCAACCCAACCCCATCTCTGTGCTGTATTATCAATAAATTCTTCATTTGCTTCTTATTAATATTTATTCAAGCAGTTGGTAAGTATAGATATTGGGTAGAATTAGGGATGTAGAATAAGGCATTCATATGTTCTTAATTACTTCTAATAAACAGCTAATATTCTAGTAATACACATGCTAATAAGCAACTAGTTAAGACATCCTAAAATAATGCGTTGCCAAATGCATTAACTAATATTAACTAACAATTAGCAATAAATTAAAATTAGCAAAATGTCCACCTATTTTTACTTAAAAACTCTTTTAAGGTGTTTTTTAGGTGTATTTCGACTTAAATTATATTAAACTGACCCAAAAAATTGAGTTGAATATCATTTAACATGAAATCACTGAAAGAGCTCAATGTATTATGACGAGTTAAAGTTATGTAAAAACATAAATTGTCATGATTATGAACAGTACATAATATTATCAGATACAACTTACGGTATGATTGTAATAATGTATTAGTAAATGTTGGATTTAATGTTAACTGAAAGATTAATAAATATTTTGGTAGTTTTCATTGTTATCTAATGTCCTTATTGTGAAGTATTACCTGTATATTAAAATAAATGTATTAATCAGTCCAAGTTATCGAATTCCTTTTTACATGAATTAAATATTTAATTTAAAAAGAGCTTTATTAATAGCATTATTTTTCAAGAAGGCAACTTGACCCTTTACCCAAAAGTAACCCATTTGTATCCCTATCTAACAATTTTCAGTAGGGGACAGTATTTAAATCCCACTGTAGGATGATTTTGTATGGCAATACTGATCAATGGCAAGTGGAATTTTGTAGAAATATTAGCTTTAAAAAGGACTTTACACGTCGCACAAATCTTGACAAATGAAACTACAATGCATAACATGGCGCAATGCAATCTCAGACGGTCAGTTAGACGGGAAGTACCAGTATGATCATTTTCTTGATTTATATATTGACATTTTTATGGTTGATTTTACAGTCCAGTGAAGAGATGAAGAGCCACCCAAAGACAGTTCCACCAAAGGGCTGTTTCGGTGCAGGCAGAACAAACTGTGCGATGAGAGGAAAAGATAAACTCTGCTGCGTTCCACATGCTGCAAAGATAAGAGCGCGATTTCAATCCGAGACCCAAACAGCCAGTTCAAGCGCCTCAGCGTTTCATGTATAAACTCCAAAGACGCAGCAAAATATGACAACAAATAACCGATAGCGCATCAGCGAGGTAAAACGCTACATTGTATTCCGCGCTGAATGCTGGAAGATGCGACCGGACACGCTCCAGCAGGGCAGATTCAACCTTCGCTATCTCTAAACGAAGAAAAAAAACCAAGCCCTCACTGCACACGGCCAAATACGGGCCAAAAAAATGCTCCATGGGGGACTCGACAAACCTCCCAGATCCCAGCTGCTCTACTTTCCCAAAGCAAGATCAAGCAAGATCCCGAGCCACAGGCGAAATCTGTTGTAAAATATTTAACACTAAGCCCGAACCGTCAGTCCACACGTTATACTTCAGGCCCTCGAACACCTGAACCTCTCCTGTTGCCTATGAATGCCCCAAGGGGGAAGACGTTCCTCTCGTCAAGCCCGGCATTGGGAGCTCTACATCTGCCGGAGCGGAGCAGCACACCTGCACGACACAAAAGCGGACGACAATACGAAGCAGCCCATTGACGTTCACCTTTGATGTGTGAATAGCTGCGCGAATAGGCCCTCAGAAGCTCTCCACCATCCTTCAGACACAATCGTGCGGTTTCATCTCTGCCTTTGAGCATGGAATCCTTTTGAGACGTTTTTGAGGTC
Organism: Enteromius treurensis; assembly: GCA_032275025.1. Lineage (NCBI taxonomy): Eukaryota > Metazoa > Chordata > Actinopteri > Cypriniformes > Cyprinidae > Enteromius > Enteromius treurensis. The sequence goes on from JAUCMU010000027.1 coordinate 16,888,272, forward strand.
GCGGGACGACCGCAGACCCCGTGAGACGGCGAGAATACGATCGCACGCTCTTTAAAGCTTTGTTTAAGTCGAGAGACCTGCTCTTCAGACGGGACCTATCGGTGTCATGACGTTACCGCAGTAGGAAAGTCCATCCTTGTGTGCATTTGAAGGAATAGTTTACCCAAAAATGAAAATTCTGTCATCATTTACTCACCCTAGAGTTGTTTCGAGATCGGAATGAATGTCTTAGTTTAGCCGAGCACAAAGGAAGATATTTTGGCTGTTTTGGGTCACCAAAATTACTATGGAAGTCAACGGTGAGCCAAAACAGCCTGGTTACAAATCTCTTCATTTACTAGGAAGTCATTGGGACCGTCACAAGCCTTCCGGTCTTTCTCCAAAATAACTTAAATCGTGCTCCGAAGATGAACAAAGCTTTATGGGTTTCAAATGTGGTTCAAATGACGCAGATGCCAAACATGCATGACCAGCTAGTTCGTTTCTACAACAATTCATCATACTATAGTGGTTAGTCAGTCGTATGGGAAACATGCCCCTGGTAGAGAGTTCAAGAACACTATCTGAGTAACTCTTGTACGTCTAAATTCCAAACCAATTCTTTTCAAGCTGAATATCTTACTCACCAAGGCCACGTAAAGCGCTTTTAACTGATTCTGAGGCTGATTAACACGGTCTATAAAAATGGAACTGGCAAAAACTCACAGGCACCAGAGGTCAGCGCCAGTTTTGTTTGTGTTGGCTGACTAGCGTGCGGCTCTTAGCGGGACGGCAAAGTGAAGATGACTTCACTTCTGTTTGTATTGGCGTGTATAAGGCAGTCGGGATCTAGAAAGCTCTACACAAGCAGGATTTACTCTCGTCGGTTCCCCCTCCCGCTCCTAAACTTCGCCCAGCCGTGAAAAATTGTATAATAAAGAGCTACGGTTTTTGATTATACATAACCCGTGCATTATTCAGGCCACATAGTAGACTCTTCCTAACATTGTTCCCATGTTTTTTTGGACCACCCAACGTTCTTCACATCAAGGATGTTGAATGAAAAATGGTGCGTCTGATTTCTGTGTCTCAACAGGGTTTGGAGATGAGGGCAGGAGATGACAACCTGAAGACCTTGTAAATAAGGCCGGTGGGTATGTTGATAGATATCTGTTCAGATAGAGATTAGGAAAACCTAAATAAGTCTTTCATCTGAGCTCTAGTGATCCGTGCTCTATGAGCTCATGACTCCAGAAACCTTTTCTTCTAAAAGACAAAGCTATTTTTGTCGAAGCTTTCATAACTTTTTACGCCAAAATGACAACAGCCGTGTTCACTTGTCCACAGAATTGCAAACAAAAAGTTTGAAAGGCAAAGCTTTTCTTTTTTTAATGAGCTTTTTTTTATTGTCAATGATAACATATGAATCCTGATGACAATCAATAAATCCTATTGAATTAAAAAAAAAAACAAAAAAAAAAAACTGTGATGTAAAAGCTAACAATTACTCTGGAAAAACTAAATCTAAAAAGGCAATTACAGTACATTTTTTTCAATAAAATATATTTTATAATCTTTAAACTATATATGACTATATACAAAGGTTAATTTTTTTGTACAGCTCTGCATTTAGAAGAGGAAAAAACTAAAAATCTAACCTTTTATATAGTAAACTAAAATGATTATATATATATATATATATAGAGAGAGAGAGATATTTTTTTTTTTTTTTTTTAGAAGTAAATAATTATTATAATAAAGAATATATTACACAAAATATTATTAATTATAAAACTATATAAAACTATTAATAATAATAATAATTTATAAAAAAATATTTATCAGAATTACATTTTAGTTTTGAGTAAAATTAAGAAAAGCAACATTTAGAAAAAAAAAAAAAAAAGTCCTTATTTTATCCTTTTTTTATGATTGAAAAGACTGGAAAAGTGTGGCGCCAGACACAAGTTCAACTTCAAGTCCATAAACTTCTGACGGTGACGCAGATGCAAAAACAGCTCAAGGATCATGAAAACATTTTGTATATTGCATTTTTTGCAATCTTTTTTGTGGTCTCTGGATAATTTATTCATATGAGTGTTTGGCATTTCTTTCATGGGCAGATCTTATTTGTTTTTGGTCATGTTATATGAAGAAATACTGATTAAATTTAAAGTATATTTTTCTTAAAAGGTACAAGCTACAACCCAAAAATGAGCGCAGCACTACGCACAAACCTCGGTTTGGTGTCAAAGACGTTCAGAATTTCTGCGTGCCTAACTCAATTTCCAACCTCTGTTGACAGTTATTAGCATGTCATCTCTTTGCTGGTTACCAACTGGCAGCTTGACTTTGTTCTGGACGGCTCTCGGTCGGACCACCGTGTCTCTGTCTCCACAAAATCACAGCCTTTCAATTCTGACCAGCTCTTAAGCAAACACAAACACTATTCGTCTGCCTGCCCTGTGGAAGTCCATGCATAACCCGTCAGCGCCGCTCATTCACACTTCCATCATATCTCACGCTCCGAGGCCGTCTGGGATTCATCACCATCTCCAGATCTCTTTCCTTTTGGGGTGATAGGGTCAAAAATTCAAGCTACTCCATCACTGAACTTTGCTGATGGGTCTGAAGGAGAAAAAGAGACAGTGACGAAAAAAGAAAGAGAGACTCGTACGATAAAAAACAAGAGAAGCTAATTTCCTGACCTGAGGTGTTTTTCTTTTTCAATGCTGTAACTACAGTAATGGAGAGAAAATGAAATACCTCCGGAAGACGAATGGAGCATGACATTCATTCAAAAAACATGTGCATGTAGCTAGAAACACACACACATACAGCAGAGCGTTCAATCTCCGACAGAGCTGCTAAATGCACAATATCACCTCCTGAACATCCTTCTCGTCTACAAACCATGATGATTCTCCATTTACAGTCCATCACCAAAGACACGCCGTAATATTTCACTTAAAGGTGAAAGGTGTCATTTTTTTCTGTTATAATGCAGTCTCCAATCTGAGCTTAATACGCAGAGACTCCGTTTGGCACTGAGAAATCATACACTTCAGCTTTAAACAGGCTGCGCTAAAGCCTAGAGAATCCAATAGCTGGAAATAAGTTATGAGAATAAGCATCACGTATTCAGTGCAGGAGAGAAGCTTAAGATGAAACATGGTTTGAGTTGTTCGAACAGATTAAGAGCATGTTGGAACTGAATGTTGGATGTTTGGTGAAACAGAAATGTTCATTCTTAGTGGTGCTTGCTAAGACAAATATCATAAATACTAATCCTTATACTAAGATATTGTATGCACCAATGTTTAATATATTTGATGTATGACATTACTTTTATAAGCCATTCAGACACGCCATTTTCATATGTCAGACAGGCAAAAATAGATTTATATTGATAATCCAGAATTTCATACACTGCAAAACATGACATCTTTAAATCTAATATGTTCAACAACTGGGACCAACAACAGGCATCCTAACAATATAGAACTGACTGTTTTATGAACAAACACCGCTCACATTTTCTTCAGATTGCTGGGAGCCTTTTCTAAGACTGTCTAAAAGCTGTGGCTTTATTGACAAAAACGGAGCTATTTAACATAAAAGCATCCACACGGACGAAGAGAAACTCTTAACAAGCACTCGGCCCCAGTGCAGCTCCAGCATGGGCTTATTAGCTTCTGCTCTTGTTCTCAAGTTCAATGAAAGCCAGATGGAAGAGTGTAGTTCCGGAGATCGACCCCTGAGCCTTTGGCCCGCAGCCCGACGGCTGAGACAGAACAGTGACCCACACAAGGGATGTGACCGAGGCCTTATCCGTGTTTCTAAGACAACCGCAAAGACTCGGAGCAGAAGGTGACTCCAGATCCAACTTCTCTGATGACAAGCCAACGTCCAGAGAGATCGGGCCTCTCGTTAAAACCCAGGAAACCTTAATACATCACGTATTTAGGTTTACTGTACAAGTATTCTGTGTAAGTCAGAGATCACCTTTCTCCTTTACTTGCATATTTTAAATCTATGTTCTCTCTATTTCAGCATCCATCGTCAATGTACGGGCCACACATTTACAATGTTAATTTAAGTTCCCGAACTGCAACTGTAACTCCTGACTTCAGAACAAAGTTCCTTTTGTTCCCTTCATATAACAGTACATTCCTTTCATTGTTCATTTTACATGTTTATGTTGGTCTGTTCCCTCAAATTGAGGACTTCCACACTCAATAGTCGTTCTGTTGTCTTGAGGAGTGTTCCCAAGTGCTTCTCCACAGATAACATCTGCAGAGATAGAGCTCAGGGAGGGGGGGAGGCATCTAATTAGCCTTAAATTAAAGCAATTGCCCTCTAATTTACTCTCTTCCTGTGTCCGTGTAAAAGGAGGAATCGAAGGAGAATATTCTCATGGAAGCAACCGAGGAAATCACCAATGAAGCCAACTGAGCAGATCGGACAGAGATCCAGAGGTTTGAGAGTGGACGGTAAATGCTGCGTGTCACATGTTGAAGTCTGAAGATCTTCAATGTCAGATGTTACAAATACATGTTGACAGGTAGATGTGATATACACCAATATAAATGTCTTATTTGAGAATCTGTTCCTTCAAAAATGCCAGGATGTCAGTATTTAATAAATGTTTACTGATGGATCCTATAATGACATTCTAGAACATTTTTAATGACAAAAATGTCCTAAGAGCCTCTTTTTAAACCGAAGCGGTGTGAGGGCTTGTATTGTGTACACTCTCTAATAAAAGAGGCTCTGAGGTATCACATGAGCGGTGGAGGGTGAGAGGTGGATATACCAGATTACATTAAAGACATTCCGATGCAGTCGTGGTCATCCTCAGCACCGGCTCGGGAACACAATCCATCGGTGCTGTGAATCCCTCGCGCCAGACAGATGCCAGAGTCATTGTTTCCCAGGCCTGGAACTCGACACCCCATGACTGCGGGTGTCACCACGAGACCCAGAGTCATTCGATCCATCCTCTCCTCCTCCCAGGAATGCTTTCTTTTTGCCTTCTTCAGCTTTCCAGCATCGCCGCTGGTCTCCAAGCTTTACGGAGAACTTCAGGCTCTCTGAGTCTTTGATAACGAAACTCTACCCCGTCTGGTGAACGGATCTGGACGGTGTCAATCATAAGGAGCTCTGGTCACCGTCAGGGTGAAGTGCAGAGGAAGGGAGGACCGCTGAACACTAATTAGTCATGTCAAACAAGTCTGTAGAGCACTGAGCGTTAGATCAAGTGCCAAGGTTATACTCACCGAATACTGAGCTCATATGTTTAGACTGCTCGAATACGCTTACAACAGCTAAAAATGGAACTACCCTTACAAGATTTACTACAGTAACCCGAGTTTTAGCCAAAATACAGAAAGTACTACAATTTACTACAGAAGAAAGAAAGTCTGAAGGTTTGAAAGTAAATGGGTGAATTAAAGTCTCTGCACTGGCTGCCTATTCGGTTCCGCATCAGCTATAAAATATTATTTCTTACCTACAGTATAATGCACTTAATGACTAAGCTCCTGGGTACCTAATTAGTCTTCTAACACGCTACAATCCATCACGCTCCCTAAGATCGCAAAACTCTGGACTGTTGGTAGTACCAAGGATAGCAAAGTCCACTAAAGGATGTAGAGCTTTTTTACATTTGGCTCCCAAACTCTGGAACAACCTTCCTGATAACGTTTGGGGTTCACACACACTCTCTCTGTTTAAATCTCGATTAACCCTCTGGGGTCTGAGTTGATTTTGGGGTCCCTGAGATGTTTGGACATGCTCTGATATTTGTGATTATTTCAACTACTTAAAACAAACTATTGACCAACATATAATTGTTTTTGTATACAGCAGAAACTATGCTACAATAATATGTGACCAGGATGGATGTACATGTTTGCATTTAAAAAAAATATATATATATTATGCCTGGTTACTAAGTTTTGGAAAAAAAAAATTAGCTAAAATAAGGCCATCCAAGCCATAGTGAATGGTCCTGAATAGGAATTTAGAGTAACCTTTCATGAGCTGGGTTTGATTTCGTTTTCTCTCTGGTGTTTTTTCTGTCTCTTCATTAATCTCTAGCTGCTGCTAGTTGCAATCAGTGCGCTCTGCGTGGCTCTCTACACACCTGTTTTCTGTCAGCGCTGATTAGCGTCTCTATTTCTCCCTGTGTGCCTTGGCTATCTTTGTCTGACGATTAATGTGTCTGCCCATTGAGTCTGTGACAGTGTCCACCTCGTTTGCTGTCCTGTCCGTCAGTCTGGTCCTTACGTGTTCACCTGCTTGATTTTGTTTTTGCTCAGAACAACCTGAGACCTGTCGCTAGCCAGAGAAGTCCGCCGCAACCGGAGATCGCTCTTTCTCCAGCTCTTTGGTGAGAGAGGAGTTTGTTACTTTTGCAAGCCAGAGATCCTTCAGGGACAACCTGTTTTTGTTTTTTGAATTTCCTAGAAGACTTTTTCTGTTGATTTCCCTGCGCTTTTCTTTCCTTGCCTTTGGATCACCAGACATTCTATCTGCACGCAGTGTGCGGCAGTTTTTCTGTTTAAAAACTTGCTAAATAAAGACATTATATTTTTGTACCTGAGTTTCCCCTTGACTGTTTCTGCTCGCACCTGACATAACCAGGCTATTAGGCTAGAATATTTACTTCAGAACGACGTTAAAAATGATTTCAATTACTTATTCGCAGAAAACAATATAGTGTTTTAAATTTTAAAAGACATGTTTTGAGGCTAAAAGCCAGTGTGCGGGGGAGTGAGAATGGCAATTAATATTCAGTGATTTTCACTTGAAGAGACAAAGATCACTCCCCTAATGGCCCATTAGTGACAGTGACAGGTAAGGCAGGTTAGAAACAATGTGGGGAGATTTGAGAAAAAAAAAAATTAAATGATTTTTTTTTTTTTTTTAAATAAAATATACATAATAAAGGTCAAAGACACATTATTGAGCACAATGAACTACAGAAATGTGAACAGACTTTTGAGTAAATCCTGAAAACAAGTGAAGCTTGTAAATACCTCTTATTTGAATGTTTGCTGCTTCTTTCCATGAATTCTAGAAAAAATAACTGCCATCAGTTTTCTGGTAGCTTGTTTTACCAGAGAATATCAGTGCAGTTGAGGATCATATGTTGGTACAGCACTCCTAGAGGTGATTAGCTTGAAGAGACTTGAGTATATGTCATCCGGGTTTATCATGCAGCAGGTTTCTAATCACTAAAAACAAAACAAACACACAGAAACATCTATGAGCATGTTAATATCAGTATATGTATCATTTTGTTTTATCGTCTATTATATCAAACATAGAAACAGCATCATTTCAAAAGAAATATAATTAGATGTCAAATTCAAAACGTTTCATTTGATTTCAAAACATTTTGGTCAGGAATTACAGTTCAAGAAAAACAAACAATAATAATGTCAAGCAGCATCCATCATGTACTCGTGATGTTGTTTTTATATCGTATTATTTATATTACAGAACATAGTAGGCTAATAGCATACAGCCTGTGATATTCAACAAGCTTCACTCACATTCAGACAATTTAGTCAGGTATAGTTCGGGGAAAAACCAAAAGCACACAATACCACGCAAACTCATACAAAAACAAACAGTACTTACTCATGAGAGTGACTGGAACAGATCGCACGTGCATCTTGAGGTAAATCCATCTGTTATCTTCTTTGCTGAAGTGAGCCCTGTTTGTTTTTTTTGTTGTTTTTTTTTCTTCCGCGTTGTGCACATGAGCTGTTGTGGACGTGTACATGTCGCACGCGTCTCACATGGAGATTGTAATGACAAAGCGCAAGTATCTCGTGGGCGTGGTCACATAAAAAAATAATGAGATCAGATTGAGAAACTCAGTATAGTGTTGGTTACTTACTTTAACAAAGAATATTTGTTTTCAACGTAAATTACTGCATTTAAAAGCTGACACTTCAAGCTTTCTATAGATATATTTATCATGTCTGTGTGTCATGTTTTTGCAGAGTTTCAAAAACTTTAAAAAGGCTTTTTTAAAAACAGTTCACGGAGAGAACAAAGAAAAATCGCGCACACTTTTTATTTTCCTTATTTGGCAAAAGCACACACTTTGTTGTTACTGAAAGTGGACTCAAAAAAAGTAGACATTTAACAGATTCTAATGGTGTATAACACTTACTTGTGTGACTAAAATCAACAGAGTTATATTAGTGTCTTTTGCACTAACAAAAAAACAAGTCCCCCGACCACAGAGGGTTGAGCCGCCACATACACCTAAATGTGGAGTGGGATACCCCAGCAAAAAATATATCCCACAAGTATTCCAGAACTGTCCCGACTGGGCAGTTAACAGGGTTTTGCTGCCGAACTCTGCATCATGAAGTGAAGAATTACACTTCAAGGTGTACACCTTCCTCATGAAAGAAGCTCTGGATTGGAGGATGGTCTCAACAACCTTAGTCGAGAGACCGGGAGGCTATGAGGGTCCCTCAGGGGCCATACTCACAGTTTCCATAACTCCGGGCAAGGGTGCCCCCTGCCTGACAGAGGAGATCCGTCCTGCCAGAATCTCCCAAAGAGAGTTGTCGAGGAGGATAAAGAGGTCAGAAAACCATATTCGGCCTGGCCAGGGGGGTGCTATTAACAGTAGGCTGAACACGTCCTTAGTCAAGAGACCGGGAGGCTATGAGTTGTGCCCCCTCAGGGGCCCTACCCACACATTTCTAATTTAGAAACTCAGGATTCCTTCACATAACCAGGGCTCGCACACAGCGTCGGGAGCCATACGGGGAATAACCCTTGGTTTCAAACCACCACTGTAGGGGTCTCATGTACAGCAGGCTAGCGGAATCACGCTGGACATGACTGCCATAAGACCCAGCAGTCTCTGCAATTGCTTCACAGCGAGTGACCGTCCTTCTTGAGAATTGACTCGTTTATCCTTGCGTTCATCCAAGTGGACAACATCTCGATGCCTGACCACCTTGCGCCATGACTGAGCTAGAATTAGCCAGTCGTTGATGTAGTTTAAGCCGCAACGTAGCTAGGGCTGCGTCCACTACCTTTTGTAAATGTATGGGGTGAGAGTGCCAGACCAAAGGGAAGAACTCGATATTGGTAAGCTTCGTCTACGATAGCAAACCTCAGGAACTCCCTGTGGGAAAGATGGATGGACACGTGGAAGTACGCGTCCTTCAGATCTATCATGACAAACCAGTCCTCGAACCTGATTTTTAGCCAACTTGTTTCAGTGTGAGCATCCTGGACTTCAGCTGACGGATTGAGCGGTTCAGTTGCCTGAGATCTAAAAATGGGGCCTCAGCCAACCATCCTTCTTTGCAACTATGAAGTGCTGGCTGTAGAACCCTTACTCACCTATAGAGGAAGGCCACCTCGATGCCCCCCTACGTCAAGAGAGTGTCTTCTTCACATTCCATGACCTGCCTGGAAAGCGGGGTTATAGCACTGTAAGTGTGAGAGTGTTGTTGGGTGAGACCTGAGCTATGTGGAATTTTTTTTTTTTTTTTTTTTTTTTTTTGGTTGTCCTTTTTCTTTTTGTCCTTTTTTTTCTTTCTATTGCATGGTTTGAGGTTTTTGTATTTATGGG
>JAUCMU010000027.1:16923946-16948271 GCA_032275025.1 Enteromius treurensis
AAAATCTAAATACTGAGCAAATCACCTTTAAAGTTGTCCAAATTAATATCTTATCAATGCATTTTACTAATCAAAAAGGATGAATATTAAAGAACGGTGACAGAAGAGATTTATAATAGAGTGGGAAAAAATAATAAGGAAGAAAACGGCTCAGGGTAATCGTCTGCATGTTAAGTTACCCTGTTCAGGTTGGGCTCTTCTATCCTGTTAGAGCAGTCTAGCTTCAACTATGCTGGCTGCATATGCTTAGAGCAGTATCCAGTCTGAGAGAAGGAAAAGCTCCTCCTCCTCCTCCCGAGATGCTCATGAGTCCACTCACAAAGTCAGAAGACCTCACTACATGCAATATTCCCACTGCACTTTGAAATGCAGAAGCCCTGCTCTCGCTCTCGGCAGACCAGCCGTACTTCTTTCTTTTATTTATTTTTTTATACACTGCATATGCTCAATAATGAGAGGTACTGCTGAGGGCGGCGCCACGTTACACGCTCACGTATATTTCACATTTACATGCTGTGAACGAGACAAAAAATGCAAAGACAGAATGAAAAGAACAAAAAGAGAAAGAAAGAGAACGTACTCTATAACTCAGTCCCTCTTCATGGATAATAAATAAAAGCAGCTGTGTTTCTAGTATTTCTTTCTCCGCGCTCTGCTGACTCTTTTTTTTATCAGTTTATTTCCACATCTGACTGTTTTCTTCCTTTCGCTTGTCCACTGCTTTCGGTCTCCTGTAGCCTCCCCCCCCCCCCCCCTCTTTTTTTCCATGCTCTTTCCTCCTGTGCTCTATCCTGTTCTCTGAGAATATGAGATGAGCTAATCAGCTCCATGGGCTCAGCGGAGGGACGCTGGGATTTCTGCATCTAAGATCTGATCGATCGCTGCCTAGGGCAAGAATCATTTTCCTACTCTCAGACTGACACACACACATACATACACATGAAGTACACTCAATATGTGAGGCTGTATCAGTCTCGCTATCCCTCTATCACTCCTCGGGTGGAGGGAAGCCACTGGAGGTTTGTATTGGAGGTAATTAAGGGGAGAGGAAGCCTCGGACAGGGGATTCAACACAAGCCTAAAAATCCCTTACTCTGCTTGATTTGATTCAAACATAAAAATGCTGTCATGCAATCCCACTACTGCTAAAAATATAGATATAATCAGAATTGATTTACAGGATTAAACTGCATTTTAAATATATATATATATATATTATATCATATATCATATATATATATAATATATTAATCAAATTTTAAATATTCAAACTTTTTGGTGCCAATGTATACGCAATTGCATTAATAAATAATTCATTTTATTGAAGAAAGTAGAAAATACGTACTAGGTGCAAAAAAAAAAATTCTCACAATATTACTATATTTCTTCTTAAATATGACTTCATTCTGAAAATTATCACTACATACATTTTTCATTTAGACTTTATTAAGATACTGTGATTAAAAAAAAAAGGAAAAAATAAAAAAAAACTTCAGTAACTCACTCTGCTGCCTGAAGGTGGGAAAAAATAATTTTGGGTTGATCTATAATATCTGGTCTTCTTCAATAAGGTGTCTGAGTGTGTGTGTGTGTGTGTGTGTGTGTGTGCCTGGGAGGAACAGAGAGCGTATCAGTGGGGTGCTTTCACTCTAGTCTGCCTTTGCAATTAAAAAACTCCACACACCTCTCAGCCATGTAAACCTACACAGCTCACAGCTATATTCATGCACAGTGCAATTACATTACAACCTACAGTGCAGTTCACTTCATTTATTTCCACACAGAGAGGAGGAGGGGAAGGGGAGAGAGAGAGAGAGAGAGAGAGAGAGAGAGAGAGAGGTGTCACACGGCAGTTTTAATAAGTTCAGCTTCAGTGGCTGCATTAACTTCAGATGGAAATGAGCTGTTCTCAGAGAGTCCTCATCAATGAAGGAGACGAGATCCTGGCACTGAGAGAGAGTTACGGCCAGACACTGATCGCCCGAGGACGCCAAGGTCATACGGAGTTAGTACAGTGTGTGAGAGACACTGGACACGGAGAAACAGAGATCAAACAAGAAAGAAACAGAAAGCTAAAGAGATGGAATGACTTCAAAATGAAAGTATATCTAAGTGTGTTATTTAGTATGTATACCCTGCTATAATAAATGTGTTTTGTATCATGTATAAATTACAAAAAAAAATAAAAATCTTATAATTTTATGCTTAATTTTATAAATTGTATGTGTATACTACAGGTTTATTATATTTCATGATAGAAATATTTAACTGTAAATATAATCTAAATGTAAATACGTAAACATAAAATATAAAACAGTAACAAAAAAAATTATAGAGAAAAAACTAATTTTAATAAATGCCAACAATATTACTACAACTAAATTTCAAATGAAAGATTTATGATTTTAATAAAAAAATATATATATATCAAGTGCTGTCAAGCGATTAATATAAATAATATAAATAAATATGTTAGATAATATAAATATGTTTTAAAAATTATTACATATACTAAACAATTATATATACATATAAGGAAACAAAAAAAAATTGAATACACACATGCATTATATCTATCAAAAAAAAAAAATAATTTATATATATATATATATATATATATTAGGCAGCGAAAAAATATTTCAAATGTTACTATTGTGTTCAATCAAGTTAATCTAGCTTTGGTGAACATATATCCACAATGCAATCAAATCCTGGTGGATGAGATCAACTTCCTGTGACGTGTTAATGTGTTACAAACACAGATACTTTACTCTGTCTATTTGTGTGTGCTCTGCAATAAAAATCTCTCTATCCTTCCTTATCATGACTGAGGAGCGCCATAAAGCAACAAGCCTCAAGTGTGTGCAGATATAGATGTGCAACTTTTCAAAGGCTTTAATGAAGCTCAAAATTCCCCTTTTCCTGCAAACATGCCCTATAGCACAGCACTAAAAAACAAAGAAGAGCGTGAGTCACAACACAGGCCTGCTCTGCTGCTTCAGAGACACTTTCATTCACCGCTGGCCCAACTCCGATAGGAGTATTTGAGCACTGATAAGACACCCACACCGCGAAGGCCTATGTGTTAGACCATTAATCGGTGATTAGCAGGTCATTTAGCGGGATTTATTGGGCAAGATAAGCAGAGGGTGTGCTTTCGGCCTTTTCACAGAGATAGCTCAGCAACACCTGTACTGGTCGTAAAACTGAGTCGAAGAGTTGTAAAAACCAGAGAGTGGATCTGCTCCAAAGCTAGAGATCGGTGGACTCAACCAGCACTTCTTGTCTGTCGTATCCCAGCTAATTAAAGCCAAATGCACACTTTACAATTTAGACACATATGGATAATTAATGGCGTTTGCAATGAATCTAAACTCAGTTCTGACACACACACAAAAATAGGTCACAGCCTTGTAGAAGAATAGACCTTCAGATTAAAAAAAATTGTTCTAATAAAAACTGCAATAAAAAAAAGGACTTGTTTTGTTTCACAGACGTACTTGGTGATTTTAATCCCATCCGAATCTGCCATGTATGTGTTTTTCTCTCACAACCTCTAAAGTCCGAATGCGATGTTTCCTTGTGTGTTTGGATAAGCCGTAGATGCTCTTACCACATGCACGTTTAATATATTTTAATATATAAAATAAATAAATAAATACAAATAAAGAGCCAGATTAATGGTGTAGATTAATGGCGATATTTATTTTTTACTTTTTAAAATATTTTTATTACCATTTTTTATATAATCGTTTTTATATGATTATTATTATTAATATTATTTTTGCTAAATAAAAAATATTCCAAAAAATGAGAAATTTCACAGTTTTATTTAAACTGTTTTATTCAAGTTTTACTTAAAAAATGAAAAAGAAGAGAAAAAAAAAAATAATAATAATAATTGTAATAAAATAAAAAAATACGTTTGTGTGGATTAAACAGAGTTGCTCTAAGATACTGAAAACACCAAGACATGCTCACTTGTAAAAACGCACTTGATGAATGATATATAAATTCTGAAAATTTAAATGCATATATTTAATTTTTTTCACCTTAATATCTGCTTTTCTACTCAATTTAGAAGATAAATATATTATTAATTAGCAATAGCCTTGCCAAACTCCTGACATTCAGATTCATCCTTTTTCTTTTGCACTCGAAATATGTTAAACATTAGCACATGAGCTTGTTAGGGTTCAGGTGATATGGCATTCGTCGTATAGAAAGTGACAAAACCAGTTAAATGCTTAGTCAAAGTCCTAAAAAATTATTTCGTACAGTCTGACAGCTTCATACAGTACAGTTCACGATCGTAAAAGGACACAAAAAATGCACTGAATATACCAGGCTTAAGATCAGAGGGTTCAGAAAAGCGAACTGCCACTCTCTGTCATTCGACGTTATTCGAGAAAGCGCCATTGAAGCTCTTCAGAACGCAGACGCCAAGCCTCATATTTCAAACTCAGAATTCACATCACGGCCTCAGCCGAAACGTCCATCCTCGCGAGTCCCATCTGGGGCCGGCGGAGGATTTGAGAAACAAAGGCGAGCCCGGAGAGGAAGGCCTCTGTCAGCTGTGAAACAGATCCGCGGGGTCTCCTCTGGCTGTGGGGGTCAGGGGGAGCCCGGAGAGAGAAGCCGGGCTCCTCTGGGAGACTGCGGCCCATCCTGCCCAGGGGCCCCCCCAGTCTGGAGGGCTGAAACAATACGAGCAGTCTCTCTGCCTCTGGCTCCAGTCAATCTCAACAGACACCCCGAAACAGATGGAGAACGGCTGAGGCTTTCCTGAGAGAAGACGACGCTGGATGTGTACAGTGACAGTGTGCTAGTGATGTGTGACACTTAAAAGTCACTCTGAATATCACTGCTGCTGTATGAGACCTGAGGATCACGGCTCTCAGCTGCACTCCATTTAAGTATTTACTGTATTATTTTTTCTAAAAAAAAAAAAAAACTAATTGCGATTATTTGGGGTAAAAAAAACAATTTGGCCCAACTACCCTTACTATGGGATTAAGCATCTCAAAAAAATCAAGTGCTCTTATTATGAAATTTAGAAAATTACCTTTAATGCATTGTGATAAAGTTGTTGTCTCTGAAAAGAAAGAGTCGACTCTAAATCACTGAAACAAGTAGTTTTTAAAACAAGTCCCAGGCCATTTCAGGTTGACATAAAATTAAACATTAGCATATTGCCCGCCCCCTTGTTGGTCTTTTCAAGGTTGGTCTGAACAAAAATGCAAATTCATTCTTTGCCACAAGGTGTCACGTTTGGAGCGTTAAAAGCTCACAAACACTACTTCAATAAAATCGACCAATCACTAGAGGGGGTTAGAAAAACTAATCGTGAACGAATCGTTTGGGAGTCGTTGAAACAAATCAGGTTAAAATAAATGCATATTATAAGAATAAGAAAGTGTGTTTGACTGCATGCATGTCAGCCTGTTCTTTGGGACTCCCAAAACCAAAATATGAATCTTTCATAACCCATAATACGGGCAATTTAAAAGACTCTTTGTCACATGACCTCATAGTGTCCATGGTGTCATCCAGTTATCATATTTACAATAAAATAGATTATTATAGCCAAAAATGTGCAGAAAAAAAAACGTTATTTAACATTAAAATTATAGATCATCAATAAAATGACCTATATGCATGGTTTACAAATGTGCATGCTATGCACTTTATACATGCTATATACTGCACAAATAAATGAAATCGAGCATCTGGATGTTGATGGGAGATTTATTTGTCAATCTAGTCTTATTTGTGGCAAAACATTGCTTAAAAAAATATGTGGGATTATGACTCTGTCAGGAAATACAAAATCTCTGACGTAAACTGGCGTCTTCTGAATGACAAATCAGAAAAAGAGATGTATGACGGCATCATATTCCTCACATATAAATAATTCACATGTCGTCCTCATGTCCTCAAACTCAGAAAATTCACAGTAGCAGGATTCAGCTGCTTGTTAGTGGATGAGGGCGACCGAGTCTGTTTGGATCCAAGAGTGGATGGAATATTCGAGTTGCTCGTGTCACACAGAGACGCTGTCACTCTTCCTCACCGCCGCTGACAATTAAATCAGCCCCTCATGTGTATATTTACGAGACCTCTCAGTGTGTAAAAACGCTTACATTCTCAGGGGATGGCTGTACTACAGTATCTCCACTAGGCTCATGCAAAACAACCGCATCTGAAATTAAACTTAGGACAGCGTGCAGACTGAGGATCCTGTGCGTATGTGTGTGTGTTGAAGAGATTTAGAGTCACACAGGGAGATGTGTGAGTGAAGCACTCTGCCAATTACATCTTGTTTTTGTTTTTCCCCATTGAGGCAAAGCCGAGTGACTTTGACCAATGTCTCCGCTGTATATCAGGACAACTCCCACTAGCAGGAGAACCACACACAAGAATAAATTAAGAACGTGAAACATTCATTTCCCAACAGAGGATGTTCTAGTCGTTTAAATAGACTTCACAAACCCATGCCAAAAAGCACAGGCCAAATTCCCAGCAATCAGCGGGATGGAGCAAGTGCATCTCACAGTTTCGCCTCCCGATCCAACTCAAAGCTACTTTTAACTCAATAAATGGAAAAAAAGAACATTCGTGACAAATATCTTCTAGCACCAATTGAAACAAAAGTAGAAGAAATTGCTTTAATAAATTCGCCAAGCTAAATTCCTTTCTGCTTTAATGAATTGATTCCAACTTCAATTTGTTCGCTTCAATGATTCACACAATGATTCAATTTAGTTGAAACCAGTCGTGGTCAAAACGACTTATTTGCTTCAATGATTCAAATCAGATAAAACGGTTCAGTGAATCTATTCAAAACTCGAATTCAATGATTCAAATCAGTTCAGCTTCAATGAATTGACTCATAACTCCGACCTGGTCATGTCAATGATTCAATTCAGACAGGCTAAAACTCTCTGATTCTCTTTGATTCTGTAAATCAATGCAATGTTTAATTATCCGTTTGCCTTAGTGGTCCAATATAATGATTCAAATCAGTGCAAAGTGGTGATGATTCAAGCCAATCATTCAAATAATGGTTTGCTTCAATAAACTGATTGATATCTCAATGACAACACTGGTTGAATTTAACTATTTGATTCAAAACTCATTCATTTATTAAATATTCTGGATGTACTTAGCAAAAATCCCTGTTTTGTCAATCAACCACCACTTTAGATGAAATACACACCCAGTCTATTCCTACTCACAATATATGCATACCGACTCTTTATCTGGTCTAGAGCTCTTTCCATTTTTGCCTACTGTACTGCACCATGTATTCTAGTCCAATTAGAACATATTTGATTCAACAGCAGATCCGAGTCTTCCCAAGGTCAGGCTTCCTCTCTGTGTCTTTTCTGTTCCAGTCTCACCTCTCAGAGGGAAGACAACTTGACCCGAGCCCTCACTTGGCACCGTCAACTCGTAGATGAATATGGCATTCAAGGCTCCAAGCCAAGACAGAAAAAACAACAACGTCTGTAAAGTTGCCAGAAACATAAGCATGGCAGGCAAAGAGGCTGGGGGGGGGGGGAAAGTTGAATGCCTTTTAAATATCATTAAGGAGATGGCAGATGAGATTGCAGTGTAATGGACGTTGGGTAACATATCGCATTTATCTGATGGCTTACGGCCTATAACGGTTTTCGGGAGACTGTACATGACAAGGACGCGGGATGCCGGTAGGAGTGCCTCAGGGTTCGCTACTGGGTCGAACAAGTTTGATTACAGGTCGGTGTGAATATCGCAGTTAATGTTTCAACCCCGTAAAGAAGACTTTGGCCCGAACGATTGCTTAAACTTCATGTTTAACAGCTGATAGGCCCGGGGAATTCCAGCTAATCTGATGAGCGCATCATTCTGTGGCTCTCTGATATTGAATCACCGACTCTTCGCTGCTTTATGACTGCATGTCGTGTGCTATAACTTTACGACCAGAATTCTTTGTGGATTATTCAGAGAGATCGAAACTGTTAGCAGCAAAGTCCAGACGTCCAGCGCTTTGAAGACTGACTGACACTCTACCCCGGCAAGCATCAAAACCGGCCGACCACGCCTGAGACAGCACGACACCATCTGTTCCCTCTCCAGTTGCTTGAGAACACATAAAAGAAGCAAGACTGCATTTACAACACGCGACTTCCTGTCTGCCCGTAATTACTCGGGAGCTCCCGTGAATGTTATTCGTCCCCTGAGGATGCCACTTCAACACGTCTGACATTTCCCCTCTCAATTAAAATCCCTCTTTTATGCCACATATAAAGATTCGCGTGCGGCAGACTAAACGCTGCCAATCATCGCTGAAAGCGCGACGAGGGTTTTCTATCCAGCATGCATTGAAAACCTCACATTAGCATTAGTTTGTACCGCGCATGCCAAGCAAACATGTTTTACGTCAAGACCACTGGAACAAAACGTAGCTTAGACGGGTCTAAACGTGAGCCTAATGGCTGGTTTATTTTTATAAATAAATTGCAGGGTGCCGCAAAGCTTAAAAAGTGTCTGTGTTGACTCATTTCTTGCGGTGCAGGAACATGGCAACCGTGCAAAGTTAACATTCTGGTATTTCCAACCAAGGACGAGGAGCATGAGAAAGTGATTATTGAGACAATAATTATTATCATCGAGACTAAAAGTAGGGGAAGAAAACAAAAATCAAGTCTGAAAATTAGCTGTGATGCCGCAAGCTTTCAGAGTGATATACAGCCAGAGGAACACAGGGTTGCAACTTGCAATAATCCTTAGCATAGCAGCAGAAGTGCCCACACCAGGGACCTTCGCCAGACAGCTTGTCTTACATCAGCAAAGCGCAGGCCAACCTGAAATCTGAGCGAGTGGAACGGTTTCTCTAGCGAGGGCTCTCATGCCGAGCCAAAATCCTTTGTTTCAGTTAGCGACAACAATAGGTGTAAGAGCAGTTCACAGATTATGACAGGATCTGTTTGGCTAGCGGCCAGACAGCGCTAGCATTGTACTATTAGGGCTTTTATTGTTGCGCGGACCTCAAAGCCTCAGGAACATAGAATTTGTTCTGCTTGGTTTCTGATAACCGTGCAAATGCTGTAAGCGAGCCAAATTTAGATCGGGGGGGTAAATTGGATTACGTATTTTAATCCAAATCTATACTCATAAACATACTTTTGACATCTTTGATACAATTCATTAAGTGAAAGTTTTTGTTTACAGAATTCGCTGCACATCTGCCATAATGTTTGTCACTTCATGCATATCCAAAATATTTAAGCGTATTAAATGCAAATCAGCATGTTCAGTTCAGTACACGAATTTCACAGCAGCTTACACAATCACATGCAACTCTCAAATAAAAATAATTTGACATGTAAACCCAGTGTTTCACATGTGTTGATGTGATTTTCCATGCAAAGTTCAGATAATCTGATTAAACGTGCATATTTAACAACTTGAAAACATTGGCATGTTATATTCAACACACAAAATGCGCATTAATTTACACAAATTAAATTAATGAGAACATATATCTAAAGTTTCACATGTGATGGCCCCAAAAACAAATTCCAAGTGTCTTAATATGTGATTAATGTACATTTGATACATCTTTACACTTGTACATGTCTTAACGCATTTGTAAATCTTAAAAGAGATTAAATGCATATTAAGTACAAACCACTAAACTCGCATTAATTCCACACCATTCCAGAATATTTGAACTCAATGTTTTACATGGTAACATGGTTTTACACGTACTTTTCAAGCTTCAAATGAGCTTTTCTTTTTAAATAAAGCTCTATATTTGGTTGAAACTTTATATGGCTGACTTTCTAAGTGTTTAAACATTTAAAATGCATATTAAGATGCATTTTATCCCAAATGTTTCACCTATGTTACGGTTTCATGTAAACATCAAGTCTCAAATAATCTGAATACAACTTTTTTTAATTCATATGCCAGAACTGTTGCGCAGAAATCAAATTCCTTCACTTCTTCTCCGTGGTTATACTCTAGAGATGATGGCACATCATATAGCATCTCCTTAGCTACAATTTCAAGGTCAAGTCTTGGATAATTACGCCTCTTGGAGGACTTGTCTGTCTTGGGAGCTCGCTTTTCTGCTTTACACCCTGTCTGCTCTGGGATTAGCCCTGGGGCAAAGAGCTCTTCAAGATGCTGATCAAGCCTCTCACTCAAATTGGCCTGAAAGCTTCTTCATCAGCAGGTAAAGCATCCCAGCATGAGGTGAGAAATCAAAGAATACCAGGTTTCTATGAAAGTCTGGGCCTCAGACATTCTCTAAAATCATCTACATCACTAATACCAGCACCAGCCAAACTGCATCAAACTGATCTGGTCCACTTGCAAATGAGCGAAATTTTGTATTCCGCGGACTCGGCCCAATTAGAACGGGCAGAGTTACAAATAGGAGGGGGAGGGCTGAAAAGACCCCGTAATTGAGGAAAATCACTTACCCACAATGCAACAGGGCTGAGGGGGATCAAAGGTAGCCTGTGTATGTGTGAAGGTGAACAAACCGGGAGGGGGAGGAGGGTCCATGTTTTCAAATCTACTAATTAGCGGACCCTCTTTTTCCTTGCTAATTTAATTCCCTTCTCTTAAGTCTTTTGATTGTGCCCTCCCCACCAGACCGACACCTCCAAAAGAGAGCGTTAGCATTTCAAAAGTGTATCCAGGCTTTCCTCAAATAGAATGGTTACTAGGACCAGGAAAGAGAAAGAGGTGGAGAGGGAGGGGGAGGGGGATACAGAGAAGGAATGGCCTTCAATGCCATCTTTCAGATTCCAAAAACACTAGGTTTTAGTTTGTAAAATGAGCCACAGAAAGCGTACGGCTCATTCGACCTAATAAAGGCTGAGGTGGGACAACTTGAGCCCAAAGTGAGTACTGCTGAGCACTGCAAAACATCCTAAAATGAGGGTGCGGCTCTTTGTACACGGCAAATCCATAGATCACCATCTTTCCAAGTAAAGCATGTTAATGCATTTACTTTAGGGTTTTTTATCATGATGTTAGTTTGGATTCCTCAAAGAACCTTTCTTCAAACATACATGTAATAAAAATATTAAAAAACAAAAGTGATAAGAACAATTACATATTCTTTCAGCTTAACATACGATAAAAATGTAAAATCATCCCAGAAGAATTATTTTTGAAAATGTGCATTAATATATTGTCTGAATGAAAAAGTTGCCTAGCATTATTTAAACTTGGACATTCAATTAAATATGTTTTAAGTTCAAAAGATCTTATATATATATATATATATATATATATATAAAGCATTCTAATAATTGAAAGAACCTTTTGTCCAATTAAAAGGCTACAAGGTTCTTCATGTAACCACAGACACCAATAAAGAACCTTTATTTTCAAGAATGTAGACGAGATGTGAGATGTAACAGTGACAGAAAAGCAGCTCTTTGCTGTTTATGTTTTTGGACAGAGCTCAGTCTGCTTTTTTTACTCCCTGGGGAAGCTATTGTGGACCCCGAGTCCTTCATGGGAAGCCCCTCCCCTTCCTCTGGGCCTAACAATTACCCCGTTGAGACGACACAATGCATGAACCCCGTGTCAGCCCCCACTGGGCTTTTCTGCGTGTCGTCTTGCTTTATCTGTTAAAGGCAATGCACTGACCGGCAACAAAAAGGCAAGTCTTAAAAACAGTCCAAATAAAGGGGGGTTGCATGAAGAACATTCAAAACAGTGACAGCATTGAGATAGCACTAGAAAAGCTGAAAACATTGTGCAGTGTTGCACAAGAAAATTTTAAGCATCCAAATGTAAAATCTTTCAACATACATTAAAGGGAAATTAACTTCAACACCTAAAATCCACATTAATCTGCTCCAAATCACATTATAAAAGCTTAAAAAATACTGCAACGTTGTGCAATAATGCTCCGTATTTCATTTGAATTACAGATAAACAAACATTGAGTCAAGATGACAGATTTTCGGTCTAATCGCAACCTTATGTTCCAGCTCCACTCATTTTCATTTTGAACAGATAGCGATCTAAGCCAAGAGCTTTCCTAAACACTCCTTTTCCCTATAATCTTGGTCTAAAAAGCCTCCCAGACCCATCGGAGCATCAAGAACGCCCCCTTTCCAACCTTTAAACGTCATTCCAGCGTCTCTGACAATCTCGCAGCTCATTCCCAGACAGTCCGACGCAGCGAGCACCACACCGCATCGCTCTTTACCCCTCATCACCACGCTGGCCCTGTGACAGCCCGAGGGGTACGCTTGCATTCCTTGAGGGTTTAAAATACCACAAGAGTGCCGGGAGATATAAACAAGCGGACGCGCTCGCAGGAAAGGACGTCCCGAGGGCTTCGAATCAAACCCGTATGGGGCATCAAGTCCTGTGAAGCTTTATCATAGGGAGCTTTGCTTCCCCAAGTATCGATGTCGAATGCATCTGCTAATTAATCCAATTAAACAGCTCTCTCACGCTCATTAAAGGACAAGAATGAGAACCGGGTCGGTAAGTTCGGTTTTCAAAGACAGTACAAAATCAACACAAGGTATGGAACCCTATCTAGCCATCCCGCCCTGTAAGAGTCTGTATAGATTTGTAAAGCCACCATTCGGCCCCTAATCCGAAGCACCATGTCGTTTAATTCCGCCTAATTAGGCTTAGGCAGACGTTAATTGGGATTTAGGTGAACGTGGCGCACACAGCTCAGTGGGCGCTGTCATTTTTCACAGGTGTGTGAGGAACAGGGTTACTAATCCCTTGGCCTGTTCTCAAAGACTACTTCCTGGTGGGAAATCGCCACAACGGCTGGTGTTTTTTTGTCTGAATTGGCTTTCCCCCCTCAATATCGCTATTAGAAGTGCTGTAGCTGCTGATTATTTTCTTATTACCGTTATTATTGCAAGCGCGGCCGCGCACAGATTTCATCATCTTGATATCATTTCATTAGGCCACATGTGAGTCATCAAGGCCAGCGAGCAGGTCCTGAGCGGAGAGAGAAGGAGCGCCCGAGACAGATACATCGCTCACCTGCGAGAACAGAGGCCATTAATTGGCCTCTGGTGCCCGCTGTGCCCCGTCAGACACTGACAATTTATTATCTGCACTTAGGAGACCATCCATCCCAACTTCCGCCACGCTGCACTGCAGGGGTTAACGTGATGGATTGCGTTCCCGAGACATTCCTTCGTGCTTTCTTTTTGTTTCTTACTCTCTTCCTCTCTCTCTGCCTCGCATGCATATGGACACACCCACTCTGAGGAACAGAGAACATGCGCTGCACTTTGTGAGGATGCAAATACTCTGTGCTTCCTCTGAGAGCCGCCCATTTGGCTTGTATCAAGCAAACACATACAGTTTATCTTGTTGAGCTGACCGTCTCTGCTACCTGGCTCAACCTGTTTGATTGAGAAAAGATAATGAATGGTATGCCTCAATGATTTTACAAAACATGTCGGACATGCCTTTTAGAGTGTTTCAATAACAGCCCATTTCCATATGACTGACTAATTATATTGCGATTATTTTGCTTCTTTGTTCATATAAACTGAAAGAATAGACTTCCTACATGGAGTGTTTGTACACGCTTAATGTTTATGTCACACCAAAAAATGATTTAAAGCAATCCTGAAGAAGAAAAGCTCATTGAAAAATGTGTAGGCAACAACTTGCAAAGAAGAAACTAAACTAAAACATGCATTATATTGAAATATTCAAATCCCTAAAATATTAGTTGCATGCATAAAATAATGTGGTTAAAACGGTTTAAGACACTACACTAACAGTGAATTTAGGACTCAAACTACCAAAAAATGTAATTATAAGAATACAATATATATATTATATTAATTATTATTACTAAAATAATTATCATTGTTTGAAAAATAATACTTATTTTGACATTTGTTCAAATATTATATTCAACAATGTGAGAAAAAGTCCTCTAAATGTAAAACAAGGGAACGGAGGATGCATTTTTTTTTTTTTTTTTTTTGCAAAATTGTGTTTAATTATTAAAAATAGTTTAGGATGCTAGAATTTAGGACTCAAACTACCACAATTATTACAAAATAATATGATATATGAAATATGATACTTTGCATTATATATAATTCCTAATTTTTTTTACATTTGCAAAAATATTACTTTCAACAGTGTAAGCTATTTACATGGAAAGAAAAGGGGAAAGTAGCATAGCTTTTCAAATGCTAAATTATGTTTTTTGGTTATCGTGCACGTTTGTGTACTGAAATATTCATGCATGAAGTATTGAAAACATGCTTTTGGCCACCTCTACCATCTCTAATCTGTCCTCAACACAAACCTCTATTCACGGCCTTACATCTCGATTTGCTGTTTTATCAATTACGGATCGCATCTTCGGGTTAAGCGCTGCCGGTTTTCAGAGGTCATGAAAGAGCTGGTGAATTCTTGACAGATGACATTCGAGCCCCTAATAGGGACAGTTTGACGTACAGTAATAAAACGGGCTCCTGCGGTGAGACATGAATCAGGGCCACATGACGGATGTGCTCTGCTCTGTCTTAACTATCATTTCCCAGCCTCACAACAGCCATGAGCTAATCAGCAAGTCCTCACAGGCCTCACTGTACAACAGACATGGATTAGAACAACAACATCACTCATTGTCACAAGCAGAACACACTGCTCAGTAGCCAGGAATCAACACCAGCTCCTCATATGTCAACACTCTTGGGCAAAAACATCCGGTTCCTCGCTAAATCTACAGTGGGGATTGTCGCCATGTCCTTCAACGGCACTTGAAGTCTTCCGAGTGACTGTATAGCACGGTGGTTAAGACTCGAATCACGAACGCCGTTGCTGACTGTGCCAAAAACACGAGCCGTCCTTGACACGGTTGTCTTCAGTTCTAATGATAGCGCATACTTTTACAATGCCTAGCATAATTACAGAGCTCCGTACCTGAACACGACCGAGTTGGTGTTTCTCCATCTCTCAGAGAAGATGAGCCCTACCCTGAAGTTCGAACCACACAACCTTTGACCTTCTCCCTGCGGGTGCTTGTTAAAGCGCTACACAGTTTCCTCAATGCGCAGATGCCTCTCAGCAGTGGTGCGGCCCACAGCTAATTCTCAGAGCAACTCCATTGGAATTCAATACAAGCAAGGCACATGGGACAGCGATCCATGCTTTCCCCCGAATGAATTTCCTTTGTGAAATACAACTTCATTCAACAATCCTCCTCTCCGTTTCGGCTCGCTGATAGACATGATTTAAGCTGTTTATTTCTGATTACATTAATCAAGCAATCACTTCATCTGTAATCACTGGCAGACATGGAAAGTCTGTAATTTGTTGTCTAATGTTTTATTTATACGGTTGCAGTTGTAAATCCATCTAGTTACTCTCATTCTCTCTCTCAATCTCTGTATGCAGAATTGCACCGCATAATCAAACAAAGTAAGACCAACAACCATGTTTAAACTGAAGTGTGTCATTTATGCACCAAACACAAAATAATAATTCTTCAAATAGCTTTTATTTGCCATTGGGCGGGCAAACAGATAGCAATTATCGCTGACTCAACCAATAGCATGAGTTTGGGGAGCCTTTGAAAAACCCTTTTATACAGTGTTGTTGTCTCTGCATAGAAGCTGAACGACAAGAAAGCATTTTAAAAGTACTTTGAAACGACACACTCGAGTTCAGAGCTATAATATTCTTCCAGGTTTTAACTTGAACACAATTACTTCGGGCTCAACGATAATCACAAAGCAAACCCAGGCAATAAAATAAAGCAATCAACGGTTTAAGTCATAACAGCCTCCAAAACCAGACTGTCTCTTTAAATCACGCTGTTAAAGCAGCATAGCAAACAGACCCATTCACATTCAATGGGACCTGCCTGACAGGGAAGTTTCCTCAAAATAGCAAGCGTGCAATAAGCACCAGGTCTATGCTGACATGCCCCAAAAACTCAAAGAAAAAAAGGAATCCAGTTAAATCTGTGACAGTGTCACCAGGTTTGCAGATAAAAAGGCCCAGCGTTTGTTTTAGCAGAGCTTTAGTCAGTTATTTGCGAAGAAAGCGGATCAGGGGCAACGTCAACCAGGATTATGCAGGTCTATTACATTCGGCTTAAGGTTTCTGTCAAAATCTCTGCTCAGAGCAATTCCACCCGGGCCTGCCAGAGGCTGGAAACTGAAGGAGGGACAGCGATCTCAGAATGGGATGGTCTAGGCACAGCTACGGGATGGTTTAAACCAAGCTGCTAAGCCTCAGTCCATACAAATATAGTAAAAGTAATGAATGATTCATCGTTAATGAGCTGGAGGGTGTCGATGAGAATGGTGAAGGTAAAAATAATGACAAAGCAATGAATGATGGATATCATAAAATAATATAAATTCCAAGAGCCAACACGAACTTTGCCCAAATGCTTGGTTAAAGCAACAAATGATTTTTCTTCTTCACAAGAACAAGACAAACAGGTTTAGCATAACCGCAAAACATATCAAGGAAGCAAGGCGTCCACAATGCACCTCAACAATGGTTCTTCAAATTATTTCTACAGGGTTCCAACACTTCCTAACCCAAAGATTTACATGACTTTGTTTCTAACTAATGCTGACTGAAGTGAAAAATGACATTGGCTTTGATTTAGCATGCAATCACTGATAACACTGACAGGATAGCATCACACAGAGAGACATCATTGTTCACTTTTCCTGTACTTAAAACTGGCTAGCAGCTCCTCAATGACAGATTTTAAATGCCGTGGCAAATACTACTTACGCCTCTAGCAGAGTTATACTTAGACCAATGCTCTCATGTGCTTCACTAGAGTTTGTGGAAACATTGTGATCTTAAAGCAAAGCAAACGTTTTGATTCTTAAGCAAGCATGCCAAGATAATGCTTTTCAGCGAGTGAGTACCACTCACTCAAATGGGGGGATATAGGCTATTGCTGTATGAAAATAACTTTGTGGTCATTTCCCCAAGTAGTTAATGAGCATTTGATACAGTTAAATGATACAGATAAGTCACATATAAACTTGTAGCCTATTTACGCAACTTATTACCTCAGTGAAAGACTCGCAAATATCAATCCTTCACCTCAGTTTTGTTTTTTTTAGGAAACGTTCCTGAAAATAGAAGATTCAGCTAAAATTATGTACCTGTGCAAACGTGAATAGTTGCGATAAAAAGCACGAATCCAATAACTCTCCACGTCATCGTTCAAATATTCGCGTTTAGGAAGCTGTAATCCGCCCAAAAAATATATATAAAAAAAATAATAATTAAAAAAAAGATTAAAAAAATAAATAAATCAGAGTTTAGTGCGTTTTTGATCCTTCATAATATCCAAATGCAATATATATCTGTTTTCCAGAATACTTGAGTGTTCCGCAAATGTGCTGATTTTTTTTCTTCTTTAAAGGTCCCCGTTAATCTGATAGTAATCCAGTTTATTTGTATTCAAACACGCACTCCATGAGCTCGAAATGAATGAAAAGCTCGAAATCGATCGCAAAGAAGTTCAAAGAAACCGCGCAATATTTTGAAACGACCTCCAAAGGAATAAGAATTCTGCAAGCGCAGAGTTTGTCACTTTGTATCCGCTGATCGCATCCCAACAGATCCCACAGAAAGCCAGTGAAAAGCTGAAAGCTCCAACTCTTTTCCAAAGTTGTAAATGTAAAAAGGTCCCCAGCCTAGAAAGGCGACCAGTGTCACATCGTTCAGAAACAACGTGAATAAGTCATTGAGAACTCAGAAACTTCAGTTTCCATTGGAACAGCAGAAGCTGATGCTGAAGAATTTGCTGACTGAAGTCCATTGGATGTAGATCACTTCCACTTTTCCATTGCTTTGTAAATTCAAATGTAATTCCAATATTTCCCCTCTTTTGTTTTTTTTCTTCTTCTTTCAGTTTTTCCCTCAGTGTTTCAATAATTGGATCTATGCATTGAGGTCCCCCGTCACTTCGGGCTGAGGGGATTTGAAACAACGGTACTTCATTCAAACAGCATGAATAGTAAACGGCATGGTATGTCCCAGGCTCCCCCTACGAAGATTTAACAGTGGATTCTTCCTAGGGAGAATTAGCCTCAGTGTTGCCAGTTCCGCTTAAAATCGACTTGGGTTTTATTTATTTTTATTCATTTATTTTGAATAAGTCTCATCATATAACGTGCAAAATAGTAAATTATATCTGCCTGATGAAAAAAAAAAAAAAAAAATCAGTGAAATTTAACACATAAAAGAAATAAGCTATCTAATTATAGGATGTTTACACACTTACAAATGTAGTTAAATAAATAAAAACCACTGCATCAAACTGGGAAGAACAAACACACAATGGCCCCATGCATATTAATTACATACATTAGCCATGTAATTTTATTTTATTTTTTTGTAAAAGGACATATTACTGAAAAAACACTTTACTTAAAGGAGCAATTTAACGTAATACAGTCTAGTTGTGTAGTTTATGCGAGTCTACGCTACAATAAAGCAGATATAAAATCAAATCAAGTACATTTCAAGTATTTGCACAGTTTCTATCGAGATCTGGCAACAATTTGCCTGCGAAAGAAACGGTTCCCTCAAGGCAAGTGTGTTTGATCAAACTTTAATGAATTTACATTTTAAAAGACATTCCCCGCTTTGGTGAAACAGAATAATTTGCTCTTAATTATTTCAAAAGGTGACGCATTTATGTGGATTTACTCAGTAGTTTATTTGCATATTTGGGCATATCAAATGCTGGATTCAGATTGGTTCGCGTGCGTGTTTTTCTTTATCTACAAAATAGCATTATATGTGGCAAATATTATTATTTTATGTTTTATTCAAGAAAAGATCTTTCTAGGGAGTAACTGTACAGGGATGTGCGACTCATTCGTCTGAGAGGCGCGCCAAACCTAACCCAACACCGCCCTCTGCTGGCCTTCACTGCACTGCAGCCAATTTCGGAGAGATGTGATAGAATACCAAAAAATACAGCTTATAGGAACATAAGAAATATTTTTGGGACTTTATAATTGTAAACCTTTAAATCTTAAAGTTCATTGTAGTTATTATTAATGTCTGTATGCATGTGTTGACTCTATACCTCATTTTCCTTCACTGGCCCTCTTGAATTCAACACATAGCTGTCGCGCACATGCATGCATTTCTTATCCACACTCACCTCAGCTCCAGTGAATTCACAGAATAGAATGTAATTAGATAAACCACCACAACAAATATTCATCTGAGCCATGATCTGTATTTGCTCAAGCAAGGGGCTAAGAACTGTGAATGATTAAAATATGATTTGCAAATTAATAAAAACGAATCTATACTGTCGTACCAATAGAAATTGGACATCTACACAAACGCACTTTATTCTGTGTTGTTTCCACATTTTAGATTGATTATTAAAACACAAATGCCATGGAAATTATGTTGTGACAAAAAAATAGTTTAAAAAAAAAAGTTTTTGGATTCAAAGGTTTTTAACTTCACAATCCAAGATATTAACATTTTAACATTCAGTGCTGTGTATCTAATCTTTCCCCTGCCAAATAAAAACCCCATAATACCCCCCGCCCCCCATAAGAAACAAATAAACAACAACAACACAAATACACTAAGCAGGCATAGCTCTAAAACTTTCAACAACAGCACATTTATCTTTAAGCTTCCCGTGAGATTTGTGATCTCACACAAAATCTCTCTCACAAGTTTCGACCTTCAGCAGCAGTCCAGAGTCGTGTCAAAGAGCCTGATATACTGGTGGCTAAGCCAGTTTTATGTTGAGGAGACAGTAGTGAGAGTCCACCATCCGAGCCAAACATCCATCCTTCACCTGTCCTCTAAGAACACAGAAGGATAGCCAAACTACCATTCTCTGTTCCTCTACATCAAACCTTCAGTGTAGCGTTTCCAGAACCCTCAAAAACAATAAATACTGAGCGCATTGATTTAACATATTGTTCATGTGAGCATTAAACCCTCATCAAAGCTCGACATTTCTTAGTAGCATGAAACAACTTGTACACTGACTTTGAATCAGCGTACAAATATAAAACTCCAGCGCTAATCTAACCCTCATGCCAGACACATGCATTTATGAACTTACTCTGGAAGACCTGGTAGCATTTATGCGCCTTGCTGTTGTGATGATGAGGTGTCGCGGGGCCGTGATGGTCTCCTAACGAGCTTCTGAGTAGACGCTTACACCAATGGTTCGATGGGTTCTTGAGGCTTGCATGGCGAGGAACTCCTGGGGTTCCTCCATGTTGGACGCCCATCATGACGACCATTGCCAAAATAGAAACGACCAGAGTAATGGCCTCCATGGTGGCGATTTTTTTAAGCTTTTAAGATATTGTAATTCCCAATCTTCCCAAAAACCAAAGAAACCTCCCTGTCATGGACGCTTTATTTCTTATCTCACCACATGATGAAACTTTTTTAATGAGCCAAGCTCAAACGGAGACACTACAGACAATATGGTCAGCGAGGGCCACTCCCCTTTTTCGGATTTCAATATCGCACACATAATAACCTTTATCCTGTTTGCTCTGTTTGATATTCAAAGCAAGGTTTGGTGGATGTTCTCTCTATTCTTGTGATGCCTCTGTGTGGGTAAGAGAAAAAGGGGTCCCTTTCAGACTCCATGCTGGGGCGTCTCTTTCAACGTGGACGGACCCCCCCCCCTCATCAACCCTGGGCTGTATCGGTATGGGGGCGAGGGTTTGACACACGCAGCGAGCGAGAGAGAAACACATTCCCTTTCCCCCTGACTAAGACTATTTTACGCCTCCTTTTCAAGCAGCATCACCTAACAAAACAGCACAGGCTAAAACAAAAACATTCTCCAAGAACAATACTCCCCAAAGAGAGAAGAAAAGCTTGCTTTCCAAACATGAAAGAGGAAAATGTCACATTTTTATCTCATCGGGGGGGATGTGCATCTTGGGAGTTCATTCAGGAAAGCTTGGGCGAGATTTAAGGGGCGTTTTGCGGATTTGTTCGTTAACACTGTAATGACCAGCTTAAACTTTTTAAAATAAGTAAGATAGTTAGTTAGATCAGTGCATGTCTCTTTATCAGCTGAAACTGTTTGTTTGCTGTTAAACGGTTAGTTCAGCCAAAAATATAAATTCTGTCATTAATTGCTCTCCCTTGTGTCGTTCCAAACCCGTAAGACCCTCAACATTCTCTTGAGTTACCAATTTCTCCCTGAGTGACCGTCTTCGGCAATTTTGGAGAGTAGGCTACCCTAGACTAACCAGCATTGCTTCTGCCTAAGATTATCAGCGTTGTTTTTGATCAGCATGTGCATGATTACATTCTGGGGTACTCTCCAAAATGGCGGTAACCTTGGGGAGGTTATAAATTAAAAAGGTGCGTTCACACCGGATGCGAATTCAATGCAAAGACGCGATTAGACATCCTGCGGCACGAATCGCGCAAACTAAGCGGCGCGAATGGTGCGTTTCACGTGCTTGACGCGTGATACGCTCAAATTGAAAAATCGGAACTTTGGCGATAATTCGCGCAGCGTTAACCAATCAGGAGCTTGCTCTAGTCGTGACGTAGTGATGAGATATACCCAAAACTAATTTTACCTCCTGCTTAACCACTACAGAGACATCAGGAGGCAGCGGCAAGTGTCAGAATTACTAGCCGTGATGAGGCTGCCCTCGGCGGATACATGAGCACTGAGCACCTGGTGTTCACGTGGAGCTCACGGCTCCGAAATCAGCAAAGCAAACTTTTAAATAGGCGCTCTTTTTTTTAATAAACCGCAGATTTGGTGTTTTAAACAACTACATTCCCGCCTGGAATACTCCTAAAACTGACCACCAATGCAGAGACTGGAGCCGCCTGGCAGAATTCGCGTCTGTTGTACGAGCGAATGAATGAATGAACGATTTATTCGCGCAATTCGCGTCCGGTGTGAACGCACCATAACAGTTCGAACCCTAGTGGGGCTAGGATTCTGAGTTCAGCTCGCTCACCGTCTGCTCCCCAAAAGTGCTTTTAAAGGACAGCAGCCAAATTCGCGCCCAAAAGGAGGCAAAGAGAGGATGCTGGACGGGCGTGTATGTATATGTTTTCTTTTTTTTTGGCGCGTCTTCACTCTTCGTCTTCGGCCATGAATTTGTGATTGGAGTGACCTGTTAAAAAACAGAGAGAGAAGTTAGAAAGTGGAATAAAAAAGGGAACGGACACCAAAACAGTGGGGTGGGAATGGCTGGGTAGTCGGTTAAAGGAAGCCTCTAACGGAGGCAGGGGTTTCAATTTCGTAGGCCTCTAACGGAGGCAGGGGTTTGAGTTTGGTAGGGCTCTAACAGAGGCAGGGGTTTAAATTTGGTAGGCCTCTAACTGAGGCAGGGGTTTAAATTTGATAGGCCTCTAACGGAGGCAGGGTTTTGAAATTAGTAGGCCTCTAACGGAGGCAGGGGTTTGGAATTGGTAGGCCTCTAACGGAGGCAGGGGTTTGGAATTGGTAGGCCTCTAACGGAGGCAGGGGTTTTTAATTTTTGAGGCCTCTAATGTTGTGAGGAAGGTTTGGTGAGGGTAAGAGGGGTAGCAGAAAGGAAAAAGAGTTACCTTTGGAGGGATGAGGGTGACTGAACTTGGTTTTCTGGAGGGCTAGAAAGGGTAGTCATGGCTTGGAGAATAGAAGCTGGGTCAAGGTGAATGTAATTTTTAAATACTTCTGAAGACCAGCAGCCTAATGTTTGTATTTGGTTTGGGGCTAGGCCTCTTTTGGCTGCTGTGGTGGCGGCGACCTGGTGGCAGGATGGTTTGACTCGTCTATAAAAAGGGGGTCATGGGGAGACGATGCAAATGAGCTTCTGAAAGATCAGAAAGCTCGGAGCATTTGATAAGGCTGGGTAGGACATTGGAGTTTAAAGATGTAAACGAGATGGCCTCTTTTTTGTTGGTCCGTTTTGCTTTGTTTTATGAAGAAGGTCATGGTTTCATGGTCAAGGATGGAGAGATCGGAAATAGTAGGATGGATAAAAGGGTTAAATGGAGAATTTACTGTGAATTCTGAACATCTGTGGAAGCCGAAAAAGGCTAATGTAAACATGGCATTGAGTGTGCGATTGACTAGTGGGGAGCTATAGCCTTGGCGGAGGGTGGAGATACACAAAGTTAGGATCTCCAAAGTTATAGGAAGCCTTTGGTCGGGTCGGGAGGGGTTTTCTCTCTGAATGCCTTTGATGATAAGGTGGGTTTGGGCATTAGAAATGGTGGTGGAAATTGAACCGTGGATTAGTTTGTGAAAAAATTGCAACCCGCTGAAGTAGCCTTTAATTGAGTTGGCTTGGAGAAATCTGGACGAGTTGAGGTGGGATATAAATGACGTAATGGAGAGGAGGGAAAAATCGGGAAAAGAGAGGTTGAAATTAATGTGGAAGGATTTGAAAGCTCTCCAGGCTGTAAGGTACGATTTGAGAGTTCTGGGGGCTACGGCTAGGAGCATGGAATTGATAGATTTGTCATATAGAGGTCTTAGGGGATGGATTAGAGGAATATGAGTTGCGAATAAGAAGGTACTGGGGTTGGCTGGGGGTCGGCTTCCGGCGCCAGCGTCCCTAATTTCTGAAACAGAAAACGAGACAGTGAATCAGCGATGGCGTTATCTTTCCCGGGGATATCTTTAGCAGTAAGGATGAATTGGTTTAGAGCGGAAATCCAGACCAGGCGTGAGAAGAAGGGGCATGATAGCGGGAGAGTGGGAGCTGTGTTAATGTTGTTAATGCATTGGACAGTGGTTTTGTTGTCGCAGTGGATAAATATGCAGGAGGAGGACGATTCTGAACCCCATAAGGCGGAAGCGACTACTATGGGGTAGAGTTCAAAAAGGGCGGTAGAAGCTAGGTGGGGTGGAGTTTCGGCTAGTTCAGGGGGCCAGGGGGAGGCGAACCATCGGTTATGATAGAATCGTCCAAAGCCTATGGAGGGGGCAGTGTCCGTGAACAACTGGATGTCTTTGGGGTTGGACAGGCAGTCTTTGTAGAAAAAAGAACAGCCATTCCATTGGGAAAGAAAAGAGACCCAGAGCTGGAGTTCTTGGAGGCAAGGCTCTGTTAGGGCTTTGGGGTCTTCTAGGGAAGGGACGGAGGAGGCCAAGTTTAATAGGTGGGAAATGAAAGGTCTGCCTTGGGGAATGATTCGCATGGCGAAATTTAGGTGGCCGAGGATTGACAGGAGTTCTCTTTTGGAACATTGGGGATGAGCTAAGAGGTTGGAGGCGATTAGGATGGTTCTGTCGAGTTTTTCTTTAGGGAGGGATGCTTCGAACTTTTGGGAGTCGAGATTAATGCCC
>JAUCMU010000027.1:16948371-16965259 GCA_032275025.1 Enteromius treurensis
ATAGGCGCTCTTTTTTTTAATAAACCGCAGATTTGTGTTTTAAACAACTACATTCTCGCCTGAAATACTCTTAAAACCGCATTTCATGGCACAGTAACAGCAATATTTTGAATATTCCCCTCCACCAATGCAGAGACTGGAGCCGCCTGGCAGAAGCTCCTCTCATGCCGCGAATTCACGTCTGTTGTACGCGCGAATGAAACAAGTAAACTCAAAATGTTCACGCATCTAACTACGCGCGAATAGAGCGATTTATTTGCTCAAATCGTGTCCGGTGTGAACGTACCTTGAATTAATTATAAATTATTTTATTATTATTTTCTTTGTGCACAAAAGGTGTTTCACATAGATTAATATCCCTGCTATGTTTCTGGACCTGTGAACATTGCAGTTTTTGCTGTCTATTGAGGGTGTTCTAAAGATTAACAAAGTTAATCTTACGGGTTTGGAACGACATGAGGATGGACAATTAGCGACAGAATTTTCATTACCCTTCAAAGCCCCTCTATTGTAATATTATCCTCTTCAACTCCTACCAAAAACTTTTCCAATGTTGTCCTTGAGGACAAATTCATGTTTATTTACCAACAAAGTTACGGACTTTATTTAAAATTCAATACACTATGCTAATGCTTCCTTTTCAGTCCATGTGCTGAAAACAGATAAGACGCTCAAAAGGACAGAATAGAGTTTCCTACCTTTTATAATGACACATTATAAAATAAATATCTTCTAACCCACTGTGGTTGACATTTTAAGAGAATACGTTTTCCTAATCCCATAAAAACTCAGGGGACGAAGGGAAAAAAAACTAATCTCCGGGATCATCAAAAAAACTAAAGTTGCCAGGAAGATACAAATCATATGCCGTGTCACTGTGTTAACCCAGCTATAACGAAAGACAGCAAATCATCTGAGTGAAGTACGGGAATGCAGATCACACAGCTGCCTGTCGGCCATGATACATACAGAGCAGCTCCATACGGGCACTGACTAATCTGTTCAGACCTCAGATGAAGAGTGAATCCTGTGAGGACGTTGTTGAGCTTCTGCCCTTAGACCTCTGACACGAGGCCACACCGGCTGGGAAACACTGTGGGGCGCTAAGTGCTACCCTGTCATTCTCAGAGATTCCTCCAAGCAGAAAACTTCCGTGACTTGTCAGCCTGGCTAAGAAACAACCAAGCTAGGTTCGGGCGATCTCTCAGGACATCTTCAGTGCAAGTGTTGTCACTGGGAAAGAATGTCTCGTGGAGGGCCATCTGGGTTGCAACCAGGATACGGGTTGAATAAATGATAATGATTGATGAAAAAAGCGCCTTTAATCAAAGCTCAGAACTTTTCTGAAGGACAAAAAAAAGCTATAGAAAGGTGAGGCACAACTGAGCTACACATATCTCAGGCAAACAATAGAATGCAACAATACATCCGACAGGAAAGCACACAAAGAACGAAAGATTGGAATTGCACGAAAACAGCATAAAAAGGACATTCTCTTCATTCATTACAAACCCTGTGTTGTGCTTTCAGACATGGGGGTGGAAGGGTTGGGGGGCGAGCTGAACAAATCTGTTTCTGTTTTGCCATTCAGAGAGGCCCTCCATGCAGAACCCTGCCACAACTAACATTACAAGAAAAAAAAAAGACAGACGGCAAAATGAGGGAAGTGCAAAAGAACGCAAGAGCTTTGCATGACGCCGCAATTGGGACACACAAAAGCTTGGCTAGCGGGTAAACAGGCTGTTGCGTTTCCGCTTGCCTAGGTGGGTTTAATCCCTCTTAGCACCCAGTACCTTTTCTAGAGACTGAGACACCAGAATCCAACTGCGACATGATAATGGTGAAGATCGCTATTAAAACTGCACAATAATAAGAATTTGCTGAAACTGAACTTCTCATGTGGTTTCACAGATGCTGACAGTGAGCCTACCTCTACGACATCTAATTTGCACAATGCCATGCATGAGTGCACCAGGAGTAACAGACCAACAGGAACCAGATACATTAACAAAGAAACAATGGTGTTTCGGATGACTATGGGACTTTTCAGCTTGTCCCAATCTCTAACTAGCCTCATCAGAAAGCAGCACGTCCCCCTGCTCTCTCCGTGTCTTTTATGCAGACTGGCAAGAACAAGATGCATTGTGTTTTCATGCTTAATTGGCTTAATTGGTTTACTGGTTAGAGAGGCTTAGATGAAAGGAGAAGCTGTCTAAGAGAAACCGAGCCAAGTAGTGCCTTTGTCTTTGGCTTCCATGTGCCCTCCCCACCTTCACAACGGGGGATTCGACCAATCGGTGCCTCGCAAGCTGTTGGACAAGACCCTCACCAGCAGTCCTGCTGAATTATTAACGCAGCCCCGCAGAGCAAGAGCGGGAACAAACCTGGGGAACTTTATACTACACTGCAGCAAGGACAACTGGATATTCCTCAATCAAAGCTTGCATGTATCCTGAGTAATGACTAAAACATGACTGTGCAGAAAGAACAAGTGGCACTTTTGCTGATTGTTCACATATTACCCTAGATACAAACACAGGGTCTTATAAATAAGTGGAAATAACTGCCAACCTTTGGGCCGAAGGGTTGGTTCTAAAGATCGGTTTGCTTTTGGAAAGGTGTGACGCCCATCCAAGATGCCGCTTTTAATTCAGCACCAGAAAATTGAGTCTCAAATGAAGTCTAAAATATTCATTCTAACAGAGTGAAGAAAGTATGGCTTTTGACTGGTGAGAATGACCCAACCGTAGAAACAAATATATTGAAAACCCTGCACTTCAATTTGATTTGATTGATTTAGGTATGCGCAAAGTGCTTCCTTCGGATTTATGAAACATAATCTTGAGCATTTACTTTCCAAATCACATCGGTCTACAAAAACATCTGCTACCGCATGTGTAAATTCAAAT
Organism: Enteromius treurensis; assembly: GCA_032275025.1. Classification (NCBI taxonomy): domain Eukaryota; kingdom Metazoa; phylum Chordata; class Actinopteri; order Cypriniformes; family Cyprinidae; genus Enteromius; species Enteromius treurensis. The sequence continues at coordinate 16,951,281 of JAUCMU010000027.1, forward strand.
ATTTCCCTCAAGCGGATTTATTTGCACCACAAACGGGTGGATTTACAGCATGTTTGACATGGCCTAACACCTGGAACTCACATGTGAGACGTATCTCTGCAGTAATGGCCAAAAAAAGTTACTTTTCACCTTCTCCTTCTCACATGCTCCCAAACTTATTACATTCCCTCTCTCACGTCCTCTGCTTTTAAAACACGTCCTTCCGCCGACAGAATCACCGCAAGGGTTCTTTCTGTCTCCCTGCTGCCATCAGCTGCCAAAACACGCAGGCTGCAGCGATGAGCACTATAAATATGATGTACAGCTTATGCGATGCCACTGACCTCACAACACGCAGCGAAGGAGTGCGGGGGAGCAGGTGCCATGCAGATTTATGACACTCAGCGAGAACTTTCACCCTCTGCATACTCTCATGCCCCAGCGAGCAGAGAGCCCGGCCTGTGATGACTGAACACATTTACTCCTCCATGACAAAACAGCATGTGGGAGAAATACAGTGTGAATGTAAAATGTGCGATTGTTTGGATGCACTTTCAGAACTTTGCCTGTGGCAACTGGCACTGCCGAAAGTTCTCCAGCCACCCCCTTGTTTGGGAGGTTTTGGAGAGCAGAAAGTAGTGTTGTTGAGTTATTCAAGTTATATTAAGTTATTTGGGGATATTCTGCAGCATTCAAATAAACTGATGGTAGTTGTCATTTCTGTGGAAATTGCATTTTAAATATAGTATTGCTACTGAATGGCTAGTCGAATGTGCATCTGAATTTTTCTAAGCTGCGTGTCAGCATTTCCACCAAGCTTTTTTTTTTTTTCCAGATCTGTCAATCGGGTGCAAACTCATTTGACAGTCACGAGAAGACCATATGGACCTCCAGACTCAACACAAAAATGGGAGCGTTGAACTTTCTTTTTCCCTCTCGTATTTTTCCTTCCTTCCTCCAAACTTAAAAAACGATTTTGAAAGCCATTTAATTGTGTATACCAAATGGCGCTTAGCTAGCACTTGGCAACGACGAGACCATTTTATATTCCTTCACCCATACTAATCTCAGCTGCAATAATAAACAAATTTACATTCTTTATCCCGTGCCAAACAGACGTGTTGCAGAATAATGAGAACCTCAGCACCACCAGCTTCTTATCTTCAACTAGTCCTCTCCTTTCATTCTCCACAGCACTCCAGTCGCTCTTGACAGAATTAGCCTGGTTCAGCATTGAGAGTTTAGCCTGATGGCCCTATTTCCTGGGACACGGGGCGAGTTAAGCTCCAGGATTTGTGATGAAAAGAGATTGGATGGGGGAAAAAAAACGAATATAAGAAGTGCCCACATCATCTCCTCTTGTGGAGAAAACCCTCTGGTTGACTGCGGTGGAGATAATTACATCTCAAGTGGGCTCGGACCTAAAGGATGGACCCACATTTGCCATGTTTTCCGCCCTGGGGAGAGTGAACGCTTTGTGGGGAATATGCTTTGTGGATAAGCTCCATTGTAAGAGGGCTTGTTTCCACGAGGGGTGGAAAAATTTAACCCCCGAACGCGTGGGAGATTTGCATTTGCACGTCCCTGAGGCAGAAACCATGGCCCTAATAATACAAGCCATTAGGAAGGTAATGATTGTGGGGCCTTCAATGTCAGGACTCTAGGCCTGAGCAGGACCCCATAATAAGGATGCACAGGAGACGGGAGTAATTCAGTCTCAGACTGTCACGTCCAGGTGCATTTGGAACCACCACAAATAAGTTTTAGGCAGTGTGTGCAGCCTTGTTGCAACAAGCAAGAAAACTACTTGGAAAACTACACACCCATAGCTTTTCATTCTATTTCCAAGATTCAAACTTCGATAAGGGTAAGAGGTAAAGAAGGATTTCATGGACAAACATTTGCTGAGTTGACCTTTAATTTTCCTACTTCCCTACAGTCTCTATTCCAAAGAGTTGGAATAAATGGCATATCAGTGGTCTTAAAAGGGATGAGAAAAAGAGAAAACGAAGCCAACGTGATGCATCTTTGACGCTCAATTTTGGGGCTGAGGGCTTTTGAGACTGATTAAACGGCCATTCTTTGCACAGAAGTAGTAGATTACAGCTCTGTTGGAAACCTCCTTCAGCTGCCTTGTTGCATACTACTAACATGGGCAACTTTCTAAGGTAACATAGAAAATGAAATAGAACATTGTAAGTGACTTATCTGGAACATTCTACATACACAGAAACATGATGTACAACTGACTTCAAAAATTGCGATGCAAGGGAAGAAAAAGATATATAGCAGACAAGCTATTTTAAACTATTACTGGTCCAGTATTACATTTGTAATCGATGTTTTCTTTTTTAAATACTTTTCATTCAACAAGGTTATTCTTCAAAGAATCTTGGGGGTAAAAATCCACAGAAATATTAAACACAACTGTTACAAGAAAGGTTAATGCAACATAACATTAAAATTATTTCTGAAGGATGGTGTTACACTGAAGACTGAAGTGATGATTCAGCTTTGCCGTCACAGAAAAAGAAATGATGTGCATTTGTGTCACAATTGTGTTTCTGTCGAATTGCAATGATATTCCACATTGTGTTTGATCAAATACATTTAGCCTTGGTTAGCTTGGGTCTACAGTAATATCTACAAAGTAAATGTTCACAGATGTTTTAACAGTAACTGAAAGGTTTCATATGTTTGTTGACAGCACTTAAAATTATGATACTACAGTATAGCTCTTCTACTGCATTAAGAATTGGAAAGACTAATTCAATGTAAGAATATGAAATATACTAAAAATATCCACAACAATCCTCTAACTGTGTCATTTTATAACATAGTCAGGCGGGCAATAAGTATCATCTGTACTGTATCTTTGTCTTTTGTGAAACAGAGTGCTCTCTTGAGGCTGTAGTGTCATTCTCTACGCTCTATACCAGCTATTCTCATCTTCCACTGGATCACCCACGTAGCCAATGCCGCCTTTTCACTCATCGACTTGTTTCTCCAGTGAAGGTCACAATGTTAGCAAGCTTTCTCCAAACATAACACCACACTCACAGCAGGAGACTCCCTGCTCTGGCCCCCCGGGCCCCTAGAAGGTGAACTCTATTTCCACTTAAGCAAAAAGGGTCAGTGTGGTCTTCTCTCACCGATTGACTCATCTCATCTGAGTGCATTTAATCTGGAAATTGAGGTTCTGGCTGACTCTGCTTCTTCATGTCACAAGCATCAGAACGTTCAAGGCTTATCTCTACATAGAAACGGGGGGCCAATTTCACCTGCTTGACATTTGTAAAGAATATAAACAGTTTATGAATGGGAAAACCTCACTCAATACAGATGCACTGGCAGACTTCAGGTGAAGGTTATGCAAAGTCCATGGAAATTCAGGCAGAATAAGAGACTCTACAGAAGGACCAGCAATGATTGGATCTGAAATGGGTCACATCTACATAAAAAACTTCATGTTATCAGCAGGCAACCTCTAATTTATCTTACAAAAATGTCTAATGTTCATGAAAGATTAAAAGGCAACGACAGTAAAGCAAACATGTTATTCAAATAAGATATTTAAGAGAAACCCTTTCTAGGGTATATAAAAAGCAGTGTTTTAGGTAAGAAATAAGCAGTACCTGTGTAGCCCAGAGAGTTGTCGTCATCGTGTTCTGCAGTGGGGGCTTCTGTGGCCCTATTGCTAGTCCCCTCCTGAGTCCCCGTGTCTGTTGGAAGTAACACAGACTCTAAGTCTTCGAGCAAAGAGTATTGGGCCAACGGCGATACGGTAGCGCCCCAGTATCCCTGATACCAACAGATGAGCAATACTAGGCTCTGCAGACTGTGACTTTTGAGAGGTCTGCAACTGCAACCTCCAAACTGCATTATCAAGTCAAGAAAGCACTTAAAATGTCACCAAAACAAATAAATAGAAGCTCAAAGCTGTTACTCAATTGTTATCCATCAATCCATTGGAGAATCCCAAGAGCGCAAGTCCTAAATATGGCGTTTTCCTTCTCTTCACAGGTCTAAAGAGATGCAGTTAGCCCTGAACGTATATGTATATGTCTGAGGAGTGACAATGTGCCCTCTTGCAGCGCATGGGCAGAACAAGGACGACCCAAATACAAATACACAAAGTCCCTGACACACACACACCCTATTTAGATCTGTATACAGTCATTGACTAAACTAATTCCCCAATCAGTGCATGTCGCTTTTCTGGAAGATGGACCGACAGCCCTCCTCTATGCCTGGTTTAGAAAGGGAGGACCGGGCAGGGGGTGTGGCAGATGCCCCCATCATGGTGAAGTGTGGGATAAATCAGACTGGAGCCATGCCCACTTCCATTGTTGGGCACTGACAGGGGGTTAATTTGGGATGAGGGGAGGTGAAGGGGCCTGTTTAATATAAAGAGGGTCAGAATGGGCCAGATGACTGGGAAGCATCCTGTCAAGACCGTCAAGGCCGTGAATGAAGATTGGCATCATTTACAGAGATAAAACGGCAGACAGGCAAAACAAAAGGAAGTCATTGGAGAGCACTTAGAGCTCGGGGAAGTGTGAACACTGTCTGTCCTTTCATTCACCCTGTCGCTAGGCCTCACTAACAAATAATGCTAATCCCCCAACATTTCAAAGTCATGATTGAGTGCTTGAATGATTTTCAGGAGAATTCGAATGCTTATTTTATAACTTGGGCCACAGTAGCTAGCACTTCTGTTGATGCATTTAATGAAATGACACTTTTAGCCTGCTATATGCTGAGATGGCAGATTCCCAACAAACACCTCGCTGAGTACGCTCACAGGATCTCAAGGTCGTGACCATCATGAGACTGTTGGCTAGCTTGTGTTGAAAGCATTCAAGCAGTCAAAATACAAAATTTTTGCACTTTTAGCAGTGTTAAAGGACAGTTCATGAACATTTAACATCAAGCATGCAAACACATAGAACTCACACATTCACTTTGAAGGGTTTGTTCACCCCAGAATAGAAAATCCACTATTAGTTACTCATCCTCATGTCATTCCAAACCCGTAAGACCTTCTTTATCCTCCGTACACAAATGAAGATGTCTTTGATGAAATCTGAGAGCTATCTGACCCTCCGTATTTCTAGGTTTCTGGACCTGGATCATTTCAGTTGTGTTGCTGTCTATGGAGGGTCATATTTCTTTTTTGATTCAAATTTTTGATCCGAAGATGAACCAAGGTCTTATGGGTTTGGAACGACATAAGGGTGAGTAATTAATGACAAAGTTTTCATTTTGGAGTGGAGTAACCCTTTGAGTCTGTCTGTTTGTGCATAGACACCATAGCATTAGCTTTTCTGTTCAATCCCCAAAACCCAAGTTCTTTGTGATGCAAATGACTCAATAAATATGTGGCATTAAATAAAAAAGTAATACCACGTCTGCAAGCACAGACACATTTACAGCTTTTCAATCAACCAATTTGTACACCCTTGCCAAACAGAGACTCACCACTCACAGAATTTCTCAAAATTCTACACGAAATCCACGCACAAGCTTACATCAAATTCATCAAGTATTGTATAAAATAGAAAGCCCAAACATATTTATAAAAATAACTAATATTGTATATCCCAAAGTGGAATCGGTGTAGACATCTTGGAAACCTTGAATACTCTAGCTCCCCAACTGTACTGGCTACCCACTGTAGAATATGGTTTTATGGTGGGTTTGAAGAGAATACTTCATGATTCATTAACAGGTGGTGTGCCCAGATGCCCTGGAGGACACACAAACAAAAACCTGGTGCTCCCTCAGATTCAAATGGCCCTGATCCACACAAACCAACCCAAAACGCCCTGCCTCCCCTGATGGCTAATTAAACCAAACCTTATGTGGCTAGCTGACACGTCTACATGGGCACATTAGAAGGATGTTCCCCATGCACCCCAAAGCCCCGGCTGTCCGCTCATATCCAGACACAAACCCTGCTTTCTCGTTTTCTGGCTTTATTGATTCAAGGAGAAGGTGATGTACTAGCTCAATAACAGTGAACCCAGACAAACCAAATAAACACAACAACAACAGTTGGATTCGTTCTTCTTAATGGCTTTAAAAATCAAGGCCATTTGTTGAGTCTGCCATCAGACGGTTAATTATTTTTTAAGGCAGGAGAGGGCAAGGGAATTAAAAAGAAAATGAGTTACCGTGTTAATCTGTACACTTTAACACACCACTTTTTTTGATAGCAATTTCTCATTTTTAGTTCAGCTTGAAGCCCAGATTTATGAAAGGGGTTTAATTAAGTCACACGAATGAACTTAGCAGGACACAAATGAATACGTGCAGAGAGAAGGAAATATATGAACAGCGAAACAAGATTGCAAATTACCAAAGATTATGTTGAACGATTGTGTGGATGGACACAGCTGCTGGTCTGCAGGGAAGAGGAAGGGAGCACACACAGAGAACACATGACTTCTGATTAGGAATAGATTTAGGGAAGAAAAATAAAACGTTAAAAATCTTGTTAAAATTACGTGTACAATTTAAAATATTGCTTAATAACTGTCATTTGAATTTCTGACATTTTGATGCTTCGAAATTTTAATTTGAGGTTCTGAAGCCAAAAGATATGAAATATATAATACATAAAATAAAATGTAAAATGTCCATAAAGAATATAAAACATAGAGGTATGAAAATATGTGGTGTCTCTGATGTTTATGTACAATTTTAATTTCACAATTTTGAATTTGATGTTCTAAGCCTAGAGAATGTCAAAAGGCGTAACATTTAGCAAATAAACAATAACTTTAAATATTTATAGAAACATTTTTATAAAATCTATCAAATTCAGTTTTTAAATGTGACAGGTATAGAATTTAAATTCAAACCTATAAAATACATTTTAGTATTATATATACATTTCATAAATTTTATTATCATTTTATTTTATCGACATTTAAATTTAAAACAACTACCATTCAAGTTACACACAAGATTTAAGAATTTGTTCAAATCTTTAACCTCAAGAACAAGAAGCAATATCAGTGAAGCTAGCCTTAACAAAGCACTGCTGGTAAGCACTACCAGATCCAGTTCTGAGACAGCAGCCCATCAGTAAATGTCATCAGGGTTTCAGCCTGACCACACCAGGGTCCGCGGTTCTCTGAGGGTCTGATTAGCTCCCGTATTATTGAAAAGTACCAAGGGAGGGATTATGCAGATGAGGGCACTGCGGTCCACACAGTGGGCAGGAAACCAAGCATCATAATGAGAGACTACAGAAGAGCTTTTCCTTCTGTACGGGACGTTCAGACAGGGAACGGGGGAGAAATGGCTATGGGAAATTAGAGGGTGGTTTCAGAGAGCTTAGGAGAACCAGACCGTCTGGCATCTAGATATTAAATAAAGCTAAGACATATCTATAGTGCTCCTGAGGTTGTTAGTGTTGGCCCACATTTTACTACTCGTTTATATCCTGTATGAGACTTAATGTAATACTTAAGTTAGCTTAAAGTCAATAAGACATACAATAAGACTTGATAATAACAGCTGTACAACAAATGTAAAACAGCATTCAAAATATTGGGATTCGAATTCAATCTTGATCTTTTTTTGATTAAAAAATTTAATCTATTTTAGCAAATTGGATTACAGTTCAACGAACATTCAGCAAGAGGTTTTCATTTGTTCTCTACTTATTCTCATTATTGTAAGAAAATCAACTGAGATATTAAAAAGATCTCAGGAAACTGATGATAAATCTTTGAGTTCATTTTCAGATCTCTTGATTTCAAACTGTGCTATCATGACAAATCTTACTTTGTAGGGGGAAAAAGAATTAGAAGCAGGAACCTAAAACAATAAGTTTTCATTTGTTCTCCAATCTCCTTGCTGAGAAACTAATGAGAGAGAAAAAAAATCTAATTTGTGATTTTTCTGTCCTACAAAGTATGTAAATTAAATGTTAATAAGCAAAGAAGATGCCTAAATTTAAATCATGAAACATAAACAATTTAAGCTTTTTTTTTTTTTTTACCAAATTCTAACTTACTTAATTTATTTTTATTATTATTTTTAAAGAAATTGTGTCTTGTGTATTTTAATCAAACCAAACTTTACTGCATCATGGCCTTACATTAAAAAAAGGAAATGTGTGCTAATATAATAACCCAAACAACAACAAATCTCAACAAGATCTGAGTAAAAAAAATTATAAAAAATAAAAATTTAAAGGAAAAAGTAAATAAACAAATAAATAAATGATAGAAATTATTAAAAATATTTTTTAGAAAATATTCGGAATATCAGAAATTAAATAAAAATATAATTAATCAATTTGAAATTGAGTAATTAATTAAAATCAATTTGATTTAATTTGAATAAAAAGTCACTCAAATGTATTTGCAAATGTAACAGTGTTGTAAAAGCCAAGTATATTACTCAAACGTTCAATGGCAGTCAAGGATAAAAATCAATGACATTCACTCACCATTTATTTTAATAGTTAAAGTGTTAATAATCTGATAATAAAGCAAAAAAGTAGGACAGACTAGCTTTGAGGGACTTCCCAACCTCATTTATTTTGAGTGATGTGGTTGGAAATATGATTATGCATGCGCTTGTTCACATGCTCATCTAAGAATGCGAACGCCAAACAAACAAGTCCAATCATCTGCTGACAAGTTGTCCTGAAACACATCCAATAACCGCTGTCCAAAACAGCTAGGAATTCTATAAGGAGAACATCAGATTAGCACCGGTGCGAATCCTTGTGGCTCACTGAGTCACGGCGGTCATAGCGTGTTCAAGAGCTCTAGGAATAATCCTATCAATCTATGTCAAAATCGCGGCAGGCCTGTGAAAGCCAGAACAGCTGGCGAGGTCTCACGCAGCTAAACAGAGCACATGATGGGCATCGCTCAGGCCGCAGAGGTTAAAGCGCTTGGTACAATAAGCTCTTCTGTGGCGAGTAAATGAAAGCCACTTCAGGGTCTGAGGACCGTGGTGAAAGGGCACAGCTGCTGAATGCAGCGTTATAAAAGCCCAGAGTTACAGCCATGATTAATGATGAAGCTCTCCACATGGACAAGCCACCTTCAATCTGACGGACACGCTTTGCAAGGTTTTACTCTGAGCTCTTCTTCAATTTTATGAGGACATTTTTGCTCTCTGAAGGTAATTGTGTACTTAGAAGCCATTTTGGAGTCAGTAAAATGACACACTGAGTTTTGGTGCTCATGTTGGCGGCTCAATGTTTTTGATACAAACCAATCCCATCCTTTGTTGTTCTACTGTAATATGAATAAAATGTGACGAAAAGTGAAACTTTGTGAACTTTCGACATTATTTATTTCATTTTTGCATTTACACTGCAATTTTTCTTCTATAAATTAATATTTTTTGGAATGTAATGAATTGCATCGATCAAAAGTTAATGTAATGACTTTTTATACTAATTATAAAAATTATTTCAAATAAACACTGTTCTTTCAAATCATAAATTCTAATTTTTTATATATATATATATATATATATATATATATGTATATATTTCTGCTGTCAAAAAATTCATTTATATTAATTGCATCAAAAATACAAGTTTTTGTTTACATAATATATGTAAATGCACATAAAGGCATGTATATACTTCAGAAAAATATGTTGTTTATATTATTAAATATATTTATTTATAATATAAATTATATGAACATAAATAGAAACATGTACATAGAGGTAACATTTTCAGAATATATACTGTATGTTTAAATAGTATACACATACAAAATAATAAACAAATTTGTTTTAAAATATATATAAATTAACCTGAAATGATTTCTGAAGACTTGAGTAATCATAATTGCATCACACGAATAAATAACTTTTTAAAATATATTCAAATAGAAATTATTTTACATTGCAATAACATTTTGCATTATTCCTGTATTTACTGTTTTGTTTTTTTATCAAATAGATGCTGCCTTGGTGAGCTTTGGCTCTTTGTTCAGAATTACTATTAAAATAAATAAATAAAAAAACGATAGTGTTAACAATTATTTGCTCCATAAAAAAATACTCATACAAAGATATTCATTCTAAAAAAAAAACCTTTGAGATCCAGGGTGCATTCCTTCAAGGTCATGGTTTTTCAAAAACAATGTCTGTTAGAAAAAGCTTTTCAACACTGAGCTTCCTCCAGCCTTACAACCGCTGCCATCATTAGCAAAGTGCCAACATGACAATAGCGGGGGAATTCTTCTAGATTTATTAAGAGTGTGACAGAATCTCTGATAATTCACCAGAGCTCCAGGCTTTGAAGCGGCATTATTCCACCGCATGTTCATGTCTGAATCGCATCCATCTTCAACCACCACCACACTTTGTTGTGGGCAAAAGACTCAATGTTTCATTCTGAAAGAATCTCTACATGATGCTGATATATTATTGGACTTATTAGCATGTGTGAGAAACAAAGAGGGGGAAAAGTGAGAGAAATATGTCTTATACTGTAAGCACTAACCTCACTTACCCTGAAACGATTAATTAAATGTCGTACAGGCTTTTTGTGGTACTCTAACTGAAAGAGTTCAGCTATTTGTTTCTTGAGGAAGAAAATATTGTGTGTGTGTGTGTGTGTGTGTGTGTGTGTGTATATATATATATATATATATAATATATATTATATGCAATATTATACACACTCACGTAAATATTTAAAAAAATATATATACTGAATATATAAACAATAAATAAACATAGTACACTTATGTATATTAAAATAATATTTTTGGATGAGATTAATCACAATTAATTATATATATATATTTATTTATTTTATAAATACATATAATTTATTTTATTTAACAATTTTTATTTTATATTATATATTATTTTATATGATATTTTTAAATTGTTTTATAAGTCAATTATGAATTGAAAATGGTCACGTTAAGACAAAAAGAATATTGAAATTCATTCAATTATTCATCAATTGAAGAATAATTACAGTGTGATTTTTCGGCTGAAAGCTTTGGTCACAGTTCAGCAGCCAACTGATGCAGAGTCAGGCAAGCTGAACAAACAGCAAGAGCCTATCTGCCTTTTCCAGGCTCTCAAACAAACATTCACATTTTTGTTACACACTTACCTGCACAAACATGCGCAACTATATACATTTCTCTCACACCACGGAACGACAGCACAATTCGCATTCCTTCTAGAGCAACTAAACCTGAGAAAAGACCCAAAACAGCACCTAAACGACATACCAGGGAAAAACATCTCAAACTCCTCTATTACAGATCTTGGCTGGAGGTTACTGATGCTATTAAATGGAATTGCCATCTTTAACCCGAGGGGACTGTGGGATAGAGTGGGCGTAATTCCTACTGAAAGATTTACTTTGTAAAGAATTCACTGTATATCAACACTGCATAAATGCTTTATGCTCTCGGGCAGTGGATGATGGAAGACGTTTGTGGGCGATCGGGAAAGCTTAAATTATGATTTATAAAACAAATTATATCAATTATGATTAACAATTTCATCAACATCAAACCTAAGATTTACAGCTTATAAAATATTATTGCATATAGCCTTTTAGCGACACAATAAAACTAGCCAAAAGACAAATAGAAGTGATGTGGATGTGCAGAACTTCTGAAGGGGTTTTTGTGGGTTTGCGGTCTGCTCACAAGTATTTAATATCCCATGATGACCTGATTTATTATAGACTTTAAGTGTATTTATAAGAGTTATAAATGACCTGTAATTCCCATTTAAACATGCCGCTGTAGAAGCGGCAACTTAGTACTTCACTGTTCACAACACAGCTTATAAAAAGTGTGTGTGTGTGTGTGTGTGTGTTTTATGTCTTTAAAATGCATGCATATTGAAATAAAAACAATATAATAATGATACAAATAAATAAATAAAAAAATAAAATAATTATATATTTTCTAATATAAACACTGTAATTTTTCAATAAACAAAATGCAACTTTTTTTTTTTTTTAAGTACATCCATCTCCTAATACAAAAATCAAATAGTGAACATCAAATCAACACTTTCCTATTCCATGGCAGTTTGAGGATCTTTTGCTTACTCAAAAGTCTGTACTGTCCTATGATGTGATTACAGACGTAAAAGCACATTTCTAAGAGTTACGAATGATTTGCAGTTCCTGGATAAACCTGATGTTGCTGAGGTTGTACTTTACTGTCTATAATACAGCCTAAAAATGAAATACAAAGCTGACAGGTCAGGCTAGATTAAAGTTATGCAGTATTGTGCTTTTTCCCTCTACATATTATCTGTCTAAACTCTATGAAAATCTTTCAAATGCAAGCTTATTGTCTTGCAGCAAAAAAAAACAATGATGTGTTTTCAAAAGGCTCTTTTGTCATCGCGCTCTTTAAGCCCATCACATCATCAAACCTGAACTTGTTTCTACTTGAGTCTTTGCTGAAGGGACTGTTGACAGCATAATTACAGGTCATAAAACAAATTGAAATATTTCATCAGAATGGGACGCATCTCATTAGAAAACATTAATAAAAAGTATGTTCCACATGGCTGTCAGTTTTTAGCTGACATGCAGGATGCGATACAATGTGATGCGATGCTTCAGGTTATGAGACCTCTTTTAACCTGTGTATGATTACAAAACTCACTTCCTCATATCCCTGCTTTCACACAATAACAGTATTATGTGTCCTTGACGGTTCCAGTCATCACAAAACAGATGTTAACCTCGGCTCTACTGTAATTCAGCACTCGCCCACAGACCTCATATTCACACAGAGGACACTTCATCTCCCGGGCTAATGCACAAATTATTAGTGATACATTTGCAAAAGCTGAATCGGTTTAAAAATCTACATTCCATCATTTTACAGTAAAATTGGGTTTATGCTTTTAGAGTCACTGAGTTATATTATAAACATCTTCATAGCTATATTTAATTATTATTTTTAAAATCATAATGTTTTGAAAGACCTGGAATCATTTTGGATAAATGTAAGACAATGTAACTAATGTACATATATTTCAGCATAATAAAACTAAATAAAATAAAATGAAAAGATCTGAGATATTATAGACATTACTGTAAATGATAAATGTATATTTCATCCTAATGGAAAAATGTATTTTATTTTTATTTATTTTAGAATAGCATGTATATAATAGCAAATAAATGAACCAACACTTCTATTATTGGTGGTTGTTGACTAGCTATGCACCGAAAATTCTGATTGGCTCGACTCTGGTACCATCTGCTGAAGCAAACATATTCACGTTCCTCCCCTCCTTCTCTCGGCTTCTTTCTGTTTTTTAGTAAACACAGCTCTCAAAACAAAATCTTGAAGCAACGGTCGTGGTCGTGATGGGGTCTATAATGCATTATGTTTTTTTTAGCACACTAAATCTGTTAAAAACGCAAATCAAATATGACACTGGCAACATTTTTGCTACTTTCATATGGCGGAAGAAAACAGATGAAAGAAGAGTGTCCTGATGGTCAACAGCCGTCACTAATGCGTCCAGTGCTGCCCTGACACTCTGGAACTGATCTGATCTGGTCTGCATTTGAACATTACTGACAACTGGTGTGTGTGTGTGTGTGTGTGTGTGTGTGAGAGAGAGAGAGAGAGAGAGAGAGAGAGAGAGGGAGAGGAAACAGATGAAAGAAAGATAAATTAATGAATCAATAAAAACTAATGATCAAATAAATTTTTTTAAAACAACAACAACATTAAGATTAAAAAATGAACTAATAAAAAACTAAATAAAAATGTACTAATAACTAAATAAAAATATAACAAAATCTCACATTAAAAAAAAAAGAGAATTTCTTTGATTTTTTTTCTCTCACATTTTTATTTATTAAAACTAACATAATATGACCTTGTTTTCCCCCCGTTTTCTTTTACTTTGAACAACAATGGGGCTATACTTCACATAACTTCTGGGGTTTCTTCTTAGCAGCAAATAAAGAAGTGTTTTGGAAAAGTCAGCCTTGGATG
>JAUCMU010000027.1:16965908-16981529 GCA_032275025.1 Enteromius treurensis
TCGTCTGTTTGGGGGTGGGAGGAGCAGACGCGGGTTCCCTGTCCCGTCTTTTGCGCTGCCTTGTTGAGCGTAGCACTAAAAAACTATATTTTACACAGTTTATTCTCTTTCTTTTTCTTATTTTCCTGAATCGTTCGGGTCGTATGCATACCGAATCGAAAGCCTTGTACCGAACGGTTTAATACGATTACGCGTATCGTTACACCCCTAGAGAATATATGTGCTGGAAAGCAGTTCTGCACTCTCACATTGAAAAGTCTACAATGCTACATTGTTCATTCCCAAAATATGCTAATTATTTCCTCTAAACCAATCACTGATAGCAACTACAATGCAATTTAAATACTCACCTACTGACCCATCATGCAAGCTCAGAAAAATATCAAACGTTACTGCAAATGCTAACTCATTATATTCAGCATCAGATGTTCATTCAGATAACCTTCTTTCATTTATTTCTTAAATTGGTCGACAGCCATGATTTTGACACTCGAGCCACTGCATTAGAAATGGGCCAAAACAAAAGCTTTGTCTCTCTTTCTAGAACAGCACAAAAGAGAGGCCATGGCAAAAAGTAACTCGCACACCTCCCATTGTTTGTCTTCCAATTTCCAATTAGCATGTTAATTAGAATCAGAGTGTCCGTGAAGCGTCTGTCTTCATCAGCCGCATTAGGAGCCGAACGGATGTGCCATTCATTTCCTTATATCTACACCATCTCAAAATAAGCTGCCCGGGAAACTGCCTTCCAAGCAGTTTGAACTTCTGTGTGAGCATTCGAGGAAGCTTTCGTGTTGGTTTCAGACTCGTCTCGTGCTTCTGCAAAGCCGCTGAGGTTTTTTTTCCGCTCGCACGCAAATATTCCCAACATGAAAAAGCTTCCTCTGTGGAAACCAGAAACGCTATTTCATGTCACTTTACACTTCATTATGACATCACAGATCGTTAAGAGGCTCAAACCATCTGAAGTCTTTTCTGCCATAAAGTTGAACATAAATGGCAGTCATGCCCGTCCGTTCCTTATTGTGGCCAATTGTTCCTCGTAAAAACGGCACCGCTCTATTCCTGAAGCAGATTTAGGCGTGTGCTCAGAATTCTACGGTATATCATAATAAAAGGCCTAGTGTCCTGAAACTACACATCTGAGCATCTAATTATGCGGGACCGCCCAGTGATCTAGAAGGAATATGACAGCTAGCATTGCTCATTAACTCATCATTAACAATTACAATTTCAGAGGCACAATGGTGTAAATCGTTCTCTAACAGACAACTGGAAAGCTGTAACTCTTTTTTAACAGCGTCTGAGTACAGTCTCTTAGTTTTGACTAACTAGCAAAATAATGATTACTTATTCCATTAACAATCCAGCCAGTAATACTTAAGCTAATATCTAAAAAAGCTCAAGTAAACAAGGTAGTGGCCTAACCAGGCTTACCTGTTGAAGACAAAGAGATGTTGCATGTAGCACGTCAAGACTGATCTCTGTGTCAAGTGATATTAAATAGAAGTTAATTGATTAAATAAATCTATTTATGGCATTATTTTTGAAAGCATCCTCATTTTACAACATTTTTACACGAGTGTCTAAAACTTTGAACAGTACTGGAGCTTTCCAGGTAGGATTTTTCTTCATCTTGGAGACGTTCCCACAGTACTTCTGGATTGAGTCTGTCTCAGTTTGTTCTGTTACTTCATGTGATTCCAGACAGGCTGGATGAATCTCACTCCATTATTACAATTGATGACACAAATAATGTTTGGAAATGTAAACTGATATTTCGCATATGAAGTTGTCTTATCACAATGCATCAACCTTTATAAGCCAGTCTTCTTATTTTACTTAAAACTATGATAGATACTGATGATGTAACACACCCCCAAGGCAGTCTGAGGAGCAGTGCTCTCCTGTAAGAATGACTACAGGTAAAGTGCCAGTGTATTTAACATCAGTGTGCATGTGTGTACACTCAATATTTTTGTCCATATGTGTGCCAATATGATGGCACCTAGGGGCCGTAAAGTAAAGTAAAAGCGAAATCTCCTTCAAAGGACTCCCTGATTTGCTTTTAACTGTCAATTCTTTCCTGAGCAGACTTCTGACCTTATGACCCCTATCAGATCCCAAGAGCCCCCGGCCGCCCCCCTTTCCTAATGCACTGCCTCTCAGAGCCTTTAATTTATTGGCTGTCTCTCATCCTCTTATTCCACCTGTTTTTTCGCTCCTGCCCGAGAAAGTTTCAATTCCTCCATGATTCACAACCCGCTAACTCCGAGGTCACATTCCTCTCGGTGAAAAGCGTGAGAGAGAGTCCAGCTATTAAAAAGCACTCTGAGTGAGTAGGGACTTTTGAGTCTGATATATCAGTAACAACACGTCTATGCTGTCTACAACAGGATATCACACAGAGCACAATTCTAGCATCTACGGTTTTCCCAGGTAATCTGATAAATTACAAGTAATTTCATTAAAAAACCCATTGCATTTCGATTGTCCAAAAGCGAATTGGTTCCACAGATGTTGTGAGGTTCAGATACGCTGCCCTTCGTTGCTAAGTCGCTCTGAGCTCTGACCTTGTGGAGCGTACAGTAATTGAGATTCACAGCTCATTGTTAGCTAATTAAAGACACCTCAAACCTCCTGGAGCCCAGAGAGAGAGAGAGAGAGACTGGGAGAGAAAGAGCAGCAGACATGAACAGTGACCTCCAAATGAGAGACGGTGCATCTGGGTCCTTATTTTAATTAGCAGCTGGCCTATCGCACAAGTCTTTATTATTCTAATGCACATTGTCTATATTTAAGACAAGACACCGCTCACACCTGCTCAGGCACGAAATACAAATTCAAGAAATACAAATTCAAATGATGATAAAAAAAAATGACAATTGTGCAAGGTTACATATACAGGGGGGTTCTTTAATTATGGGCCAAAAAATATTTCTGTCAATAAATTTACCTTATATTTTATATTTACCTTATATTTTTATTTGCTTTTTTTTCACATATCACGTCCCATATATCATATCAATCTCTTAATTGTGTTTCTGATGAAAAAAATACTTTTTTTTATTAAGAACATCATTGTTGGTTGACTGTTGACATCCAAGCTTAACAAAATTTGAAAATAAACCATTTTTGCACTACTGTTTATATATTGAAATGGTTAATTATTTCACTTTATTTAAATAATAATATTTAATTAATAATAATAATTATTATTATTATTATTATTAGTAGTAGTAGTAGTATTTATAATTGTAATAATAATAGCAACTTTTATTATTGTTATTATTAAATAATACAAAATTATGATAAATTGTCATATTCTAAGATTTAAAGTCAAAGAGAAAAAGGAGAAAATATTTTAAAAAAAAATTAAATTTACACATAAAATACATCCCAAAAAAAGAAAAAAAAAGAAAGTTACCAAGGTGCTTTTAATGTGACTTTAATATAAAAAATAAATAAAAAGTGAATACCTATTACTTTGATTTAAAAGTAATTGTTTTTATAATTTATTTTAAACATTATTAATCATTATAGAAAGTGTCTTGTAATTGTTTTAATCCATTTGAGATATAATTTCTAAATAAATGTATGCATTTCTTTAAAAACAAATCTTACTGACTCCAAACATTTGAGTGACTGTGTCCTTTTTTTCAAACTAAACTAATATGCTTACTTTGGAAAATTGGAGCCAGGATGTGACAACATATAAACTGTGACCTTGTAAAGCAAACAGCTTAAATGTGCCATTCCATAGTGAATAGCAACATGGACTTCTCTAACGTTCAAAATTGTATTTCAATTTGATTTCATGCGTGAGAACGTAGAACTGAAAGTGTAAAAAAAAAAAGTGTCTGCTTTCATACGTACACATTTAGATACACTAGCTTGAAGGACTCAGTAATGCAAGACATTATATAGGGAACCTTAAGAGAGCCAGTCGAATAGACATACAGAAAAATTTAATGAAAGCATCTGCCTTTCTCCTCACTCTCTTTAGCAAATACATTCCCTGAGCTTTCACAAACATAATCGTGTCCGTTTCTTCATTCGGTGAGTTAATGTTGTTCTTCAGCATAACTGAAATGACACATTTATACAACAGCCACCAAGGGAAATAAAATCCACCTCACTTTAGACAGAATGCTCTAGCAGAAAGACCAAATATTCACTCTGTTGTCTCAACAAGACCTGACAGCATGTTTGTTTTATTTATCATGTCCACTCAACTTCCCCAAAGCACCTCGTCCTCTTTTCGCTTTCTGTTTGTCCTCGTATAAAACACAAGCCAGAATTGTGTTTGTTTGTGTTCATCTGGTTAACAATGCATTTCTGCTTACTTACAGGTTATGACAGCGACTGAGCACGGCTGACGTTATCGCTTTTAAAGGTGAGCTGTGCTCATGCATGTAATTGCAGCACAGAGCATGTGCGACTAAATGGACGTTTTATGAGCGAGCATCATTAGACCGCACATCAGATACCACTTCCTGAACACTGATAGGTAATGGAAGGATGCTCATTTTATTTTCAAAAGCTCTCTGCTATAGTGTAGCCATTAGTAAAAGAGAGTCGGCTTATAAAGTAGAAAACAACACTGTGGTAAATCAAAATGAAAATGGGCCCAAGATAGATCCCAGAGGAACACCACTGATAAATTTCACACATGTGATGTTTTCTTCTGTAATATCATACAGCACTTAATTTTCAGTTAGTAATCTTTCTGCTACTACTCTGTAAGATCTTTATTTGAAGGATTGTAACAGTTATGAGCATTCCTCAGTGACCATTGTGCTGCATCTCAGTTGAATGTTTTCACGTTCTGTTAATGTCAAGCTTTTATTTTGACGTTCTTGCGTTTAAAACAAGTTTGCCTGCCTCTCTTTTAACAAACACATATATAATATACACATTTAGTTTTATAGTGCCATTGGCACTCTATTAAAAGTACTGGTAACACTTTATTTTACGGTTAGTTTGTTAATTAGCAAGCATATTATTAGAATATTAGCCATGTATTAGTGCTAATTAAGCATGTATTATTGGATTATTCTACGTGATCTTATTCTACATCCCTAATCCTAAACCATACCTAAACTTAACAGCTTCCTTACTAACTATTAATAAGCAGCAAATTAAGAATTTATTGAAGGGAAATTCTAAAGTACTTATATTCTAAAGTACTTCTAAAGTACTTAATTCAAAGGTTGAAATGTGAATTGAGCTGGTTGAAATCCATATGACGAAAAAGTATGGGAAAAACACTTTATGCATGACCTGTGCGATTTTACAAAGTTTATTCTCTAATTACGTTGCATACCACATTATAATATCTGTACAGAATCTTGTTTTCTGCTTTATATTTTCCAAATATGAAACCTACACAGAATAGAGGACACAGAATACGCGTTTTGTAAAGTTCATAAAAACTTTTTTGTTTTTATCTGTCTTGTTGTAATTTGGCCGACAGATGCTTGTTATTTTGCAACATAAGGCAGAAAACGAAACCTCCTTGACCTTCTGGTCTGTTAAAACAGCAAATGATACTAAGTGAACAGAGTACAACTAAGCAAAACCGACGATAAAACTCCTCTGCTTATCTCCAACGTGCACCTGTGAATGAACGAGCACCTGACTCTGCTTTCACACCATCATAGTTCACAGAGAGAAAAGGTCAAGAAACAGATGGTCGCAAGTGTGAAACCACATGGAACCCCAATGCTGAAACTCAAACAACTCAAACCACATTGAGCCACACAGACAGTAACTAGCACATGATTTATAGAGCCTCCGGCTAACACACATATGCAAGCCAGTAACACTGACCAGAGAACATTTGGTCCACGCACGAATTCATAACAGGACCAATATGTGTAATGCTGTTGGATGAGGCACTGAAATAACTGAATATTTATGCATGTGATAAGTTCAACTTTTAGTGCCATCTGCTAGACAAGAGTATCTCTAGAAGAGGCTGAGAGTCAGATCACTAAACACACTTTTTGGCAGTCAATCAAAGTCCCCACAAAGGGTCTACTGACAATCCTAAGAGTTGATAGAGTTCTGATGATAAGTACAGGCCTTCTATCCCCTGCACTTGCATCTAAACATCACTAATGGACGTCTTAAGTGTGCATGCTTTTACTGGGCTCTCACACGCTGCTCATCACTGATCACTCTCAAGAGCACGAGGAGAATATAGGACAACAGACCGCTCTGTTTGGTTCTGTACTGAGGATCTGTCATAAAACATTCAATGAGGAGTGTAATACCTCATTTGTAAAGCTAAATACAGTCAGAGTGAATTGCTATTTACTACCCAATTTTGTTTTTTGTGAAAACTAAATATATAGAGGAAAAGAATACATTTATACTTATTATTCAGCAAAGGCACATTAAATTTATCAAAAATAATAAAGAAATATTGTTACAAAAATAAATGTTATGGTCTAAATGTTATACCTAAAAACGTTATTAGGTAC
The DNA here is from genome assembly GCA_032275025.1 of Enteromius treurensis. NCBI lineage: Eukaryota > Metazoa > Chordata > Actinopteri > Cypriniformes > Cyprinidae > Enteromius > Enteromius treurensis. Next base: position 16,972,397 of record JAUCMU010000027.1, read on the forward strand.
AGAAGTGTTTTTTCAACATCGCTAATAATAAGAAATGCTACTTAAGCATCAAACTAGAATATTAAAATAATTTCTGAAGGATCTTGTGATACTGAATGCTGAAATTCAGCTGTGCATCACAGGAATAAATAACGTTTGGAAATATATTGAAATAAAAAAACAGTACTTTTAACCTGTAATAATATTATGGGGTTTTTTTTGTACTGAGTTTTTGAACAAATAAATGCAGGCCAGGTAAGCATACTTTCTTTGAAATCATAAAAAATTATTCTCACTTAAAAATTTCTAACTTGCACATTTACGAAACAGTATCATTTTTGAAGTATTATAATTGAAATGATAATAAATTTCAATGATATATTAGCATTAACTCAGGGATTTTAAATGGACTTTGGATGCAATAGCTGAAGACACATATGATAGTAATCAACTGAAGACATTTAACAGATTCAAAGAAAACCACTGCATTGCAAGAACAGCAAAGCGAGGAAAAACAAATCCTGCAAAAACGGGCCATCCTTATGTGCTGAAGAAGAAAAGGAAGTGATTAAGAGCAGGACGGTTACTTACGAGACCTGTCCCCTTTCCATCTCCACCCACCCTTTTTTCGCCCTGGCTTCTCCCCATCCCAGCCAAGCCCGAGCGCCGTCCAGACCCCCAGCAGCAGGAGGGTGATAGGTAACACCAGCCCTGCCCTCATTCCAGTGCGTCTCCAGAGAGAAAGATCCACACGCAGCTTCACATCACATCCAGCTGCATCTCCAGCCAAGACGCTTTTGAACCCTTCAGAGGTGTCGCTACAAGCTGCACGCTGCTACTTCAATGCCAGAAGAAGATGAGACAAGAAATCCCAGGTTCAGCAGCACAATATTGATCTTTTCATCCCACCCAGTCACTCCAGAATATTTACTACCACCCCAGCCAAGCGGCTCTCTAGACGCGCTCTAGCTCCAGCTGAAATCCAATTTGGACACAGGAGACGAGAGTTGTCGCTGAACGGCATGGCCAGGTATCAGAGAGATATCGGCACACTGCTACTCCTCCGGAGAGCAGCGGCGGTCCCTGTTACAGCCTCCTCATCAGAGGCACCAGGGAGAAGCTTCTGTTGATATGAAAACAGCAGATAAATCAAAAGTGGATAGCTGAGTCCTGCAGCCACGGCAACTGAGCGCGAGAGAGAGAGAGTGAGAGAGCACGTGTGTAAAAGAGAGAAAGTCGATTCAAGCTAACAAGTGGCAAACGTTCCATTAAGGCAGCTCTTTGTCAGGCGAGTTACAGCTCTCTGATGTGAGAGAGGCTCAAACAGTAATGCTCTTTCCAGTCCTCCTGGGAACTTCTCGCTTCAGAAATGCAATGTGATTTTGGTCATAATATTTTAAGTTATTAACAAAATTAGAAAGTAGTTTTTTTTATGTTCACCTAAGTCGGATTTTACAGTCAGGGTTGCCAGGTTTTCACAGTAAAACCCACCCAATTGCTACTCAAAACAAGCCAATTAAATCTCTGGTAAAAATCGTGATCTATGGAGTAAAATTGTAATTTTTTAGTGAGGTTTCCCTGGTAAAAATCACAGTTTAGAGGCTAAATATCATGTTATTGGGGTCGCGTTTATCCATGGAAATGAAAAACTGCAGACTTGGCAACACTGTTTACAGTAAAAACAGGAATATCGTGATATATTATTACTATTTAAAGCAACTCTTTTCTATTTTGACTTAGGTATTACTCCTGTCTTCAGTGTCACATGATCCTTCAGAAATCATTATAATATGCTGATTTGCTGCTTAAGAAATATTTCTTCAAATTATCAATGTTGGAAACACTGTGCTGTCTCGTAGTTTTATGGAACTATTAGAACTATTACTATTTTATTATATATTAAATAAATAATCACATGTAAAATGCATGAACATTTCAAGTTTGGTATTTTTAATATACCATTATTTATTTATTTATTTTTTGTTTCCAGCAAGGATGCACTAAATTGATTGAATGTGACAGTAAGGACTTTTGGCACTATTAAAAGATTTATATTTCAAATAAATGCTGTTCTTTTGCACTTAAATGGTTTCTATAAAACTACCGAGACAACACAATGTTTCCAACATTGATAATACTAAGAAATATTTCTTAAGCAGCTAATTAGCATATTATAATGATTTCTGAAGGATCATGTGACACTGAAGAACTACAACAAGCTAAATTACAATAATATTTCACAATATCACTGTTTTTACTGTATTTTAAATCAAACAAATGTAGCATTTGTGATCACAAGAGACTTCTTTCAAATCTTCTAAACGGGTGTGTATATAATATTGCAAATACCTCAATATATTTCACTACTGACTGATGCTTGACATGCTTTAAGGTCAGAATAACACTGTCTTTTGTATTCCCAGCATGCTCTGATGTAGCTGTCTGTGCAACTCAAGCATGTCTATCAAGCTCCACACAGGCATCACGCAGCACCGCCCCCTGCCAGAGACGGCCCGCACCTGTCCATACACACCTGTTCACACACAAACATATATACATCACAAAACAGCTCTTTACTGAGCTTTTACTGTACTTATAGTTTTAAGAGTCTTCCATGCTTACACATATATATGCAGACATGAAAAAGTGCTGCTCATAGCTTTTTGTTTTGTTCTGGAAAAATGAACCACTGGAGAACATTCTGCATATGTTATTAAAAACTACACACAGTAGCTAAGCAGGAATCTTATACTAATGCTAGGGGAACATTCTGGGCTTTCTGAATAAACACTAAAACACACGACACATCCGCTTGACGAAGTGTGATAAAAATCAATTTCGGTGAACTTGAGCTAGTTCCTTTGATCAAGTCAAATGAATGGAGATGGACATCAACACCTTCAAATGCCTTTTAGATCCTTTAGACTGTGTTGGATGATACTCCAAGCCCTTTCTTCATTTATTGATAGCTCGAAAATATGTGGAAAAAGTAAATGAGCTTACATTAGCGGCTGATGAAGCCCTGCTTTGATGAAACTTTAATGATTACTCCTACCATGTAATTACTTTTATGAGGAAGCCAAGGACCCTGCGGCCTACTTTGTTTCCATAGATGCCACATTACCATTATAATGCCATTTGCAAGTAATACTCTGAGAAGAGACCTGCCTACGAAACGCATTTGTTAAAATGGTCAACAGAGAATAACAGCATATCAATTTATGTATGCAATATAGAAATATTTCATTATAATAAATATATACTGTATAGGCTTGGCCAAAAACCTTTTAAGAACATTAAAAGAGAATAAGATATATGGGGATGTATGAGTGAAGGAAATTAGTTGTCTATTTAAACAAGGTGAAGGGAATAAATTCAGTCAAGAACTGGATTAAGAGCTTGAAACTGTTTTAGATGTAAAATGTGTCTTCTAAGGCTGGAAGCATTAAGTGCAACAGCAGAGGGCCGTGGCCTCCCTACAAAAGCCATCGAGTTATTCTTCATTTGACCTTGTCCACAATTGTGATTTAGAGATGCTCAACTGCCAACAAACACACACACACACAAACAGCAAATAGGAATCTAGCGTCTCCACCCTCCTTCAATCTCTTCTTCTGCTCGCACCTCCTTTAACAATCAATCATCTGAGCTGTAAAAAATATATGTGAGGCTTCACTAAATGTATATTAACCAGGCAACAAAAACATGCATGAAAAATACACATACACACACAAAATTAAATTGCATGGAAATTATTTTACTATTATTTTTATATTCATTTTTTGCCATGCCATTTTTGCTTTTACTGTTGTAATGATAATCAATTGTGTGTATATATTTAATTACCTATTGCATATATTAAGATATTTTAAAACGTAATTTATTCCTGTGAAGCAAAGCTGAATTTTCAGCATCGTTATTTCAATTTTTTCAGTGTCACAAGATCCTTCAGAAATCATTGTTATAAAATGTTCAGGAAAATCATGTGCTGATAAAATGTTCTATTCGGTTATATTAATAAAAAAAGCTAAAATAAACAAAAATTGTACAGTATATTGTAGTATAGGTAGTACCTGTTAAATATTTACTACTACGTTTCTCTCAAATTATCAATCTGCTGCTTACTAATAGTTAGTTTAGGTATTGAGTAGGATTAGGGATGTAGAATAAGGTTGTGTAGAATTAATATGTGTAATAAGGTGCAATCGTAAAATAGAGTGTTACCATAAGAGGACACTGTGGACATGATTGGATTAAAAAAAAGTGCAATATAACAACGTTTCATAGTGCAAACTGTGTTACAACAAACAGTTTATGCATAAAGTATGTGTTTATTTCCTTCATCTGCAAACATGAAAGCAGACAAATTGTACAATTAATTTTTAAAATCAGAACTTGCATCATTCTAAAAGTTGTAAAAGTGACCAAACAATCTGGAAACTGTTCTTAAGGAGTGTTTTACAGCAAAGGACCCGCCATCACAACCTATATACCCCAGGGAGCCCACGTTACACCAGCTCAATCAGCTGCATCCCTCCCTCAGAGCGGCTGAAACAGATCCAGAGAGCCCCAATCAATTAACAGCTGATGTGGGCTGAAGGTTAATGCATGCAAGACCAGGCAAACAGCAGCCATTACTCACGAGCTGAGCGCTGTAATCATGAGGCTTGTTAGCTTATCAGGAGCTGTTTTAGAGTTTGCCCTACACAAAGCCTTTCTTCTTCATTTAGACACAAAGAGAAGGGTCACCTTTTTCTTTTCACAGAATCTGTTGAGGGTACGAACTTGACGACCTGAAGTCCAGGTGTCATAGTTTGGGAGTTCATTGCAGTTTTCAGAAAGACTTCTGAGGACAGAAAATGTTCTTCATTTAAAAAAAGAAGCTTTTGCTTCATGCGTATTAGCAATCTTATGCTGCCACAAGGAAATAAGGGAAATGTAATTTAGTCGCCCAAGCTTGTCAACTCATAAACAAGTTATGTAACGAGCATATTCACTGTAATTCATCCCCAAGAACATACATACACGATTAAAACCTGATCTCATAAAAAGACTTAACTCTTTGCACTTTTTGTGCAACACTGTTTTCATGTACCTCACTGCACATGTCCACTGGGTGGCGCCAAAACACAGATTCAATACGTGAACCATGGCATGTTTTATTATGTTGATATAGGTACATATTGCTGTGTTTTTATTACGTTGCTTCAGCTATGTATTGCAGCAGTTCAGAATTGAAATATCTGTGGACTGCCACTAAAAGTTAATGCTACAAGCTCTAATCCTAACACTAATCCGACCCTAAACCTACCTGATAGTGTTAACAAACGCAAAACTGAAATAGAAAACACATTTGTTGATGCATTCGTGTCATTTTAACTTCCTTGAAAACAGAGAGTGTGAAACGTGGCGAGTTTGAGACTGATGACTCGCCCGGAATGAAGTGATGAGGCAGAAGAAGTGTAAAACTCTTCCTCTCTTGCTGAAATGAATCCTGCCTCGTCTGCCGTCTTATAATAGAGCCAGAGCCCGACGAGAGACTGCGCAGTGCGTGCAGGGGCAGATTTACTACTGCCTTCTCTGCATGAGCGGCCCCGCACAACGCATTTTGTTTTGTTAGCATCTCTGCACTGGGTAAGAGTAATTACAGCTGGAGCAAGCACGTCTGCATCTACAGGAAGCTAAACGGATTTACAGCTAATACTCTCTCTCTCTTTTCCTCTGGGTATGTATTTGCATTCAAGTGAGATTTAATTCGCTTGCTAAAACTAATCACAGTAATAAAGAAAATGCATTTATTGTAAATCATTCCAGTTTGATGTAAGATTTTAATATTTTCTGACTATTTGAGCTTAATTTACTTTATTATGACCAGCAGAGGGCGATATTGGGGAGAAAATTATATATATTATTATATTATACATATATTATATTATATTATTATATTATACATTAAAAAAACAAGTCTAGTATTAGGATGTTCAAATTTATTAGGATAATAAAAGACAAGTCTCTCTTTACTGTAACAAAAAATATTATTATAGGATTGATATGATGTATTTATTCATCATCATAGTTGCTGTACTGCCTTTGATTATAAATGCATTGCTTTAACTTAAAAAAAAACAAAGTTACAGCAATACATTATTTCTGAACGAAAAAAACCTTAAGTAAATTCAAAATAATAAGAATTAAAATAATAATAAGTTAAAATACTATACATTGGGCTGTGCGTGTTCTTACCAGCAGATGGCAGTGTTAATGCTATAAGCATTAACTACACTTCAAATACCTAACTTATTTGGCAAGCATTATTTTTGCACAGATTATGGATTTTATGCACAGCACTGAAGGACTCCTGACTCTGTGGTGTGGGACGCATTACTAAAAAGTGCCAGCTTTTTAGCTATTTAGAAAAATGCATTGTAGTTTAAATGAGCCTGGTCAAAAAGGAAACATTATTTTGTCATACTTATATCAATATATCATCCACTGTCACAGAGAGCAGGAGAGATCTCTTTCAACTCTCTGAATCTTTAGATATGGCTGAAAAAATATACTTCAGTGAGCCTTTTGCTCCCAGTAGAGCCTTTCAATTGAAATAGCTCTTCAAACAGCGCTCTTTGAATAAAAAAAAATGCCTTGGGTTCCTCAAAGGATCGTGCTCTCCGAGGCATTTTCAATGACTGCGTGTTCTCTGAGAAACTTTTCAGTCCATCATACAGTAGAGGGTCAGTGAGGTTCTTCAGGGTTACAGTACAATCTGCAGTAGTTGTAATTCGCCTCTGAACCAACAGATGGCATCATCTCACTTAGAGTCAATGTTACAACAAAGGATTTGGGTTCACTGCTCAGAATGCATTTCTGCAGAGTTGCTGTATGCTATTTTGGCATTTAGGTGCATTTTGACCTGTAATATACTTTAAAACAAAAACAAAATGGACATGCAATAGCCAAAGTATGATATCCTTTTGAATACCACGGCACGTACATTACCATCTGATAAAATGAAAGCGACTTTCTGCATCACATTTGGATTTTTATATAGCTCACACGTAGTTCAAATTGTAAAAAAAAAGCAGTCAAAACAATTAAACCTCACTATTTCAAGCAGCCACAGAACACAATAACCAACAGCAGTTTCTATTTCGCCCAATAGAGAGCAGCCTCACATTCACCAGACAGATGACCCGAGCTTTACCTCAACCTTAAACAGGCAATCATAGAGTTTCATTGGGACTAATTACCGCCCTTCTTCAAAAAGCAAAATGTGAATGATTGATGCAGTTTGTTTTCAAATTAACATCCAAAATGGCTCCTTTAGCGCATGGAGCGGCTAATTGGGGTAAGTAAATACACATACATCCATAATGCAAATACCCCGGGTGAGCTGGAATACATAACGCCGACGCTGTCTGGCGACGACCTCGCTTTCATTAATAAGCCCGTAAGCCCTCGGAGAGGAGCAGAGGACTCATTTAGGGGAGGATCAATGGGGCGCTACGGTGAGGGTGAGATCTTCATACCGCGGGACTGACTGGCTTAGTTCAGCCGCTGTGAATAAAACAATCAGGATAAAAAGTTGATCCTTGGGAATCCAAGTAACCCGAAGTGTATTTCTCGTTATATTTCATCAAAGGGTTTCACATGCACACCATGAACAAAGCCAAGTTTTGCTGCATTTACGACTATTGCTTTTAAAGTTTTGACTCTGTCTGATGCAAGCTGTCCAGTTTCAATAAGAAATAAGTTGCATTTATAGGACTGAAACACAATGTTTGTTCTTTATCCCTTAAATAAAATCAATACTCACTGAAAGAGAGTGTTATTATATAAGGTGTGCGACTGTCATTTTGCAGTTCAAACTGGACCACAAGATAGAAATGTTTTCATTTTATTTATTATTTTGCAGTTTTGGATTAATTTTGCAGCTTTACTGCATTTGCGATCAATACAGTATTTAGGGGGACGATTACACCTTAAATTTACAATTAATACACAAAACCCTGAACCCTGTTGAGGTCTCTCAATATCCCCACCCAATATCTAAACTTAACTACCTTACTATTAATCAGCAGAAAATTAGGAATTTACAGTATTGGCGAAAAAGTGGTAGTTAATCCCATTCTAAAGGTTTAGCATGAATAAATAACAGAATTAAAATGTTTGGGTGAATTATTCCATGAGGTTCAAACAACCATCAGGAGAAGTGTATCCATCTATGTACATATAGAACATTTTAGGAGTAATTGTCATGCAAGATATTAATTGAAATAAATTGCAACTATAAAATAAAATCCAAAAGCATGAGAAATTACATTTCCATTCAAACACAGGGTCTGTAATAACACTAAAGCCTCTTTAAGTTATCAAACTATAACAGAGCAATAAAAAATTGTAAAACCCACACTAATCCTAATAACACAATAGAGTAGGGTTAGGGTTGTATAATCACAAATGCTAAGAATCCACATGCACTGAGTGTGCAGCGCGAGACTGCAGCTATTTTTTACCTATGGCTCATTTGAAGGATTACAGGAAAAAACATGGATCGACGGCTGGCCGGGCGAGACATCCCAACAGCGTCCTGAGACGTGTGCTGGCGGCTCCCTCTCAGTGGCAGTATGCAAATCCGCTGCTAAATTTCATTTTTCTAATCCCCTTAATCAGAAGCAGGGGAATAGGAGCCAGCTGCGAGGAACCTGTGTTAAGATGTAATTAAGCATCTGATTGAATTTCACCACGTACCCAAAGAGGGTCTGTGCCAGGGCGGGGAGCGACCCGTGAGGGGGGATTCATGATAGCAAGAGGAGATGGGTGGAGGGGGCTGTTTTTACACATCGGTTTGATGGACTCCTAATGGGCCGGTGGGCGACTGGGAACATTGTAAGTCAAATTTCTGCACATGGGATAAACAGCAAGCTCTCATGTTGATGTGTGTTCTTTGTCTGGATGACATTTATAATTGCACTCATTTTTAGGTTTTATTTTCATGAAAAACAAGCAAGAGACGCAGGTTCAGTGTCGGAACCTTTAAATAATAAATAAAGATGGTTATACATCAATACATAATTACATGTACAAATACACACACACACACACACACATATATATATATATATATATATATATATATATATATATAGATATAAAT
>JAUCMU010000027.1:17008429-17027564 GCA_032275025.1 Enteromius treurensis
AACGGCTCTTTGAAAGGAATGGATCGCCAAGATTCGGATCCCCTCAAAGAGCCATACATGTCACTACAAATGACAGGAAACACAACCAACAAGCAGATGCATATCCTACGGCACCATCCAGAAATCAATTTAGCGCAGCACAGAAAACAAACCAGCAGTTCTTTGGTGTTCAGTTTATAAAGATTTTTCAAATGTTATTTAATAAAAAATATTGTTTTAAAAATCTTTTTTTTTCTCCCACCCGCCCCCACGAAAAAAAATTGTGATACGAACCGAATCGTGGGTTTGGTGTATCGTTACAGCCCTAATATATATATATATATATATATATATATATATATATATATATTACTGTACATCAGGTAAGGCACTGATAGTTGCATTCTACCTCAAGATCAAGGTAAAGGACCATTTAGTCTTGGGTAAAAGGTCCACAAGGGAGCAATAGTGATATAGTGTAAATATAGGAACCGTAATGATATGGCAATAAATAGTGATAAACAGGAAAGTACTGCAGTGATATTGTTGCTGTTTAGTGATTCAGTCGCGTTCAGTGAGTACAGGCCGGTCATCATCAGTGTGAATATATTCTCCTTCGGGCTGTGTTCCAGCCAGCACCTGTTATAAAGTGCTGCGGTCGTCTCGCACAATTGGCCCTGTAATTTCAAAAAAGGTCACAGCGGCTGTGGCGTAATTCAATATTCTTATAGCACTGTATTAACTACATATTTAATCACAGAGGGTAGGACACTGACGGAGCGTCCTGGTGTGGCAGGGCAACGGAACATATGCGGACCAAAGTGCTGCTGTCAGCAGCGCATGAAGGATGAGATTACGGCTCCTTCAAGTGCTGGCTCCCATGATTCACAGCTACCAAATCTGCTGCGTTATACATTCGGTCAGGTATCTAGCAATGACCCGTAGTCCACCTGTGTTTTTTTTTTTCCTCCTCCTTCAAGCTCCCTTTTCTCAGTTCCTCATATAAACGTGTAGATATAAAAACAGATTGCAAGCTCATATAGAAGAGCTAATGTACAGCTGGACGGTCATTAGCCCCAAATTAATATGACAAGGATAATCAGGATGTGAAGCAGGGAGGTTTTTAATCACCATAAAGGAAGTTATTTGGAAATAATGACCAACCGACTGTACTGTAGTTACCAAATAAATAAATATATAAATGGAAATAAAATATTGATTTCACAGAGTCCACAGAGAAGTGAGAGAAAGAGCGGTGTATAAAAAAGCTACTGTTTATAGGAAATTGTGTATTTCAGTCAAATTAGCATCATTACATAAATTATAAGACCACAACATGTTACTGACCAAGTAGAATCAGGTTTACCAGAGAGCTGTACAATAAATACAGGCACAGATTACTGTAGGTATAACTACTTTGAATTCAACAATGTTTGAATTGCCTAAGATTAATAAATGTTTAGATGAATTTATGTTAACTAATGTTAAATCATGAAGCCCTAATGTAAAGTGTGGCAGATTCATAATAATAAATAAACAGTAAATATTGAAGTACTTGGCGCTGAGATGAACACCAATGTGAATACAAAAATCTGAATGAAAATTTAAATAATTTCAATTAGAAAGTAGTGCAGCTGCATTCAAAACATGCATTAAAAATAACTGGAATAATTGTGTGTCCATGATACCAATATCGTGCATATTCATTATTGTGATATATTGCATTATTGAACACCGGCACGGCTGGTACAGAAGGAGTTTTGTGTAGCAAAACCTTTTGCCACTTTTATAGTATATGAGGCAGAAGTCGGAAAATGGTGCAGAGAAGAAATAAGAACAGGATTGAGAAATGTAATGAGCTGGACTCAAACTTGAGTTGCTTGTATGAGGCCTTTTGCCCAACATGGACATTGGCTAACCAAAAAGGCAAGGTGTCTGACAGCCAATAGTCCCACAAGAGTACTAGTAAAGGTATATTGATGGGAAGTGAATCAATGGTACAGGTTGATTCAGAAAATAACCTATTTGCAATACAATTATTGATAGTGTTAAGTGAACCATTTCAACTAATTTGTTGAAAAGAACAGACCAATCCATTCTAGCAGATCTGTTGAGATTAACAGAACAAACTATTCACAAATGATCCACTTATTCATATTACTGTACATTTGCGACAGTAACATTTTCGATAACACTTTACGGTTGCACCTATTAGTTGCTTATTAGCATGCATATTACTAGAATATTATCAATTTATTAGTGCTAATTAAGCACATATTAATACCTTATATCCTACCCAATACCTAAACAATGGGGAAAAAACATTAGAAGGAGCCAGGTCAAATTAAAATGTGCTCAAAAAAAGATTTAAATAGCTATTATTGGTTGGTTAGAGCAAGAAAAAATCATTATATTTTGAGTAAAGATTACATATTTTCCCTACTGTGCAGCAATGAATTATCTGAAATATACCAGCAGCAATGTGTATGTAACGAAATTAAATAGACTCTATTTTGATTTCCTATTGACTTTAAGGTCAGTAACATCAGAGGAACTGAGATCATAGATGTACACTGGTGAGTCAATGCATGTCTATATCAAGCCTACAGCCAGCGCACAACATGACACCAGCTTCATCAAAGAAAGAGAGAGAAAGAGATTGTCAGGTGGTTAGAAAATGCAGCCCATCATGCTCAGCTGCACACTGTTGATTGTGCGGCTTCAGCATCTGTTTACAGCTCAGCGGCGGTTCCTGCGCAGCGCATCAGGTGTAGTGAATTGGACTCGGGGCAGGATGCGCCTGGCTCAGCCCTGTTCATTAACGCTGCTATATCGGGCTCCAGCTATCAATGCAGGCTCGCAGCGAGCAAAAGGCATCACCGCACGCCTGCTCGCAACTGAAATTACAGCCGCCTCCAACGGCACACCAGAAAAGAACATTAAACCCAGAGAGACGCGCACCAACAGACCGAGCTGACAAGTAAATTGTTTCTGAAGCAGCAGGAAAAGGAATACGGGGAAAGGAGGGGGAACGAAGGGAGATGAGAAGGAGGGAAGGTAAACAAGTGAGGAGAAGGAGTCATAACGGACAGGAGTGTGAAGCAATAAAGAGGAAAATGGTTGAATAACAGGGTGATTCGGGGAGGTATCATACCGGCTGATGATGGAGAAACAGAGAGCTCGTCGCAGAAGTCGCTCATGATGAATTGAGAGAATAAAGTACGCTTTACAGGGAACGTAAAATGTGCTGCTAGCGATGTAAAAACTGATGACACGCTCGCTCAGGTGTCCTTAGGTAAAAGCGTACAAAATGAAAAAAGGGGGTTAAATTAAGCTTTAGAGGAATAATAGGATAAATATTTAGGTTTGTCTTTGTTTATTCACTCTCGTGTAATTTCAAACCAACATGACTTTTTCTTTTGAGAATGTGATATATAGTACCAGTCAAAATATCTATCTTCTCAGCAAAGATGCATTAAATAGATCAGAAGTGGCGATAAAGAAAATTGGATTATTCTAAAAAAGTACTTTTATTTTAAATAAATGCGGCTCTTCTCAACTTGCCGCTAAAAAATCAGCTTTGCATCACAGCAATAAATTACATGTTAAAATATATTACTATAGAAAAATGTTTTTTTGATTGAAATTATATTTCAAAATTTTCACTGTATTTGATGAAAAAATACAGCCTCAGAATGCACAATAGAATTGGTTTATGTGACTCCATTATACTATAACTTAGTCTAATTTGGTCAAACTGAACTGCATAATATGTAGAATATACTGCACACGTCATATGGACTATTTTATGACAATTTTATTGTGTGTTTTTGTCATTTTGAAGATTTATAGAAGCAGTCTCCATTTACTTTTATTACACAGACAAGAATAGCCAGGATTTCCCTTTAAATCTAGAGTGTGATATGGGTTTGGTACGACATGAGGCTCTGTAAATGATTTTTAAGTGAACTGTCCCTTTAAAAGCTCAGTGGTTCCAATATGACTCATAAAGTTTAATGCACCACCCTCAAATCTCAAAACCGTGATAAAAGAACACAGTCAGAAGACAGCAGTCGCTCATGACTGATGTGTGTCGTTTATCTTGAAATCCTCCTTTTGTTTAGCATTATTCATCATTCACCTTGAAGTAGTGAACCGGTTGATCTGACAACCCCTTCAATGGTGTCCATCACACAAACAGACAGTTCATCACACGACTGGAAAAACGCACCAGAGCCACATGGAAAAGGCACATAAGCCTGCACTGCAGAATATAAAAGTCAAGGTGCTTCTGTGCAAGTGGTCCTGTAAAAATAATTGGGTTTAGGTGCAATTAGCAGGCTTATGTGTCTGTTCCACATAGCTTGGGAATGACCTGGGAATCCACAACAGAATCTAGGAAGAAAACACAAAACACAGGGTTCATGCACGCTTACCTGGAACCAAAGGAACCTCCGACAGCTCAGACTGGACAAACTGCAGCAAGTTGAAAATGATGAGGACTGTGGCGCCTGACCATGTGACCTGCATCATTCTTAGAGAGATGGCATACCTGGACGCCTCCAAGATTAATCTGGACAGATAAAGAGAAAAATAATGGAAATAAATTGCAAAGAATTTCTACTTAACACATATTTGGACAAGATAATGAGTCAGTAAATCATCAACAGTTTGACATAAAATGTCTAGCTGCAAGGTTATTATAGTCGACTATAAGCATAAAAACTATTACACTTTTTTTTTTTTTTGATTATTTGACTTATTTCTTATTTTTATTTAGTTTAACTTGAAGTACTAAAATAAAACTAATAAATAAAAGTATAAAAATAAAAACAAAAAACAACTTTAAAGTAAAATTAAAGTGAAAAAAAAAATATATATATATATATATATATATATATATTCAATATATATATTTTTTTTTTCACTTTAATTTTAGTGTAAAGTTATTGTTTGTTTGTTTTTATTTTATAATTTTATTTTTATACTTGTATTTATATATATATATATATATATATATATATATATAATCTATTTCAAAACCTTAACAAAAACTAAATATATTAATCATATTTAATTATATATTTAATTATAGTCAATTATACACTGGCTTGAAAGTATACCTCAATATATCTTTTTGCTAGATAATAATGCATTGAATCAAAATTGTCAATAGACAATCAGACATAAAATGATACAGAAAATACTGTAAGATTAAAACCTGTTTTCTTGTGTACCAGACTTATTTGGATCAATGCTCAAGGCTGATATGAAATCTCATGCTCAGTAGGAATATTGCCTGTTGGTTCAAAATGAATCTGTTGGTAACTCCGATCAACCATCTGCAAAATACAAGCGCAGATTGTGTGCAAGCCCAGCCTGATCTGAAACCCAAAATCAAAGCATTAGGATGCAATGATATTCTTCAGAGATGATATGAACACGCATGACAAAGCACAACTGATCCAGAAATATAACATTACTTTTAGGGGGCAGTTTTTGCAAAGTATGTCATTTAGGTCGTGCAATTTATCTTGCTCAATCAAAACAGCTTTTGATCCATTCCACACCACTTGCCAAATGTAAAAGAAAAACAAAAAGATTTATTTCTTAAAAATAGATATAAAAATTGCATATTTATATAATAAATTAAAAGCTCAAAGTTCACTTTAGAAATTCCTCTACTTTTCCAAGACACTTCATAATTCTCTTTAGCCGTAATGGCTTGTTTGTGGAAGACACTGTAAGCTTGTTGACAGAAAGGCTTTATTCTCCTCTTATCTTAGGACGCACAGTAAACATTCTCCCTGTCTCCATTTGGACCGTTTCCTGAAACGGCGGCAGAGAGCTCTGCTATCAGATTGGAGCAACCGGCCGTCTCATTGTCACACTCGTACCTTATCGTCCTTCATTTCCCCCAGTGTTCTGGCACCCTGATGGAATTATTGTGCCTAACAATTGCATAATTTGCATGCCAAGGTGACAGACGCATTTACTACGAACCGGACGGGCGAGTAAGAGTTACATTCATTTTCGCTTCTTGGCATTATTTTCCCCCCGCTCGTTCCCTCATTCATAAAACACTCAGGTCCGCTTCCTCCAGATATTCCGTGGTGGACACAGGAGGGTCGGATTGAATTCTTCCAGATAATTGTGTCAGATAGGCAGCCAAAAGCGTCTTTCACAAGCCATCAGATAAACACCCAATTACCAGCGGTGAGATGCCACTGTCGGCGGGGCAGAGGAGGTGCGCCGCACCAAGATGGCCTCCTCACCTTCCACTCTACACCAATGAGTTTAGGCAGAGGAGACAGCTAAGAGTAATTATTCAATTCTGTTGATTAATGAATACAACTATCGACGATAATGGAAGATTTATGTGTAGGACCTCCTCTTCCCAAATTACAAGCACATGAATTGGGCCAATCAGCAACAAACAGACCTGAGCCTACAAAAATCGCTCTTCTACCCTTTTCTTCAGTTTATCTTCACAAACGCATACTTATTTATGAGCAAGAAATGTATATACATGTATGCAAATCTGAACCCTACTCAATTGAGTCATCCATTAAGTTTTATCTGGATAGCAGATCACTCTGGATCAACATTTAAAGGAGTTCACTGAATAAATAATCACTGTGCAGGATGAATAACAGAATATTTGTATTCAATTATTTTTACATGTAAATATATAACTTGACATATGACGTAGACCGTAATAAAATGCTAAATATAAAATGTATTCTAATGAGATATTAACATCAGCAAAAAAAAAAGTTAAAAAAAATAACGAAATATAAAGAAATGTTTCCCACTAATCCATATGAAAGTTATTTAAAGAAACAGTAATGAAATTAATAATCTAAATTATTATTATTATTATTATTATTAATTCTAATATTTCTACAGGAATAATAATAATAAATTAAATTTGATTCAGGCAAAATGCATGTTAAAATGTATTTAAAATTGAAATGGTTTTCATTTTAAAAAGTGTAAAAGATCAAATGTAACAGGTAATATAAAAATAATGTACTAGAAAGTTAATATTTATAGTTATATAAAAATAATTTGAAGACAATTCTACAAAACAATTCAAAAGAACGATTATAATGAAATAATAATGATGAAAATAATAATAATAATTACAATAATAATAATACTATTATTACAAGTAATTATATCACTTTTTTTACGTTTTTTTAAGTTACATACATAAATTAAACATATTGGAAAATATAAAAATATACGAAAAATCCTTGAGAGTTAATTAAAAATTCTAAAAAAATAAATGCAAAGCCTTTAATTTAACCCAAAGTGTTCAAAATGGAGCCAAATCTGACTCAGTTTTTCTCATCATGGCGACAACCTTGTCTCAACATTATATCGGTCATCTTACTGGCTAAATGTTGCAAATGTCCTTTACAAACAGATTTCCCGCCATTTATACTACTCATTGCAAATAGTGGTAATTATCTGCACATCAGTATGTAGCACATTATAAAACAGCATGCAATAATAACTAGTGTTGATTTTAATTTTAATTCAAATTATTAAATGGATCCCATATTACTGGAAAAATAAAGCCCTCCCGATGCCTACCGGAAACTTTATTGTCAAATTTTTGATTATGTCCTACATTTTTTTTTTAAATAAATGTTCCTCTTATACTATTTGAAACGACAGTCAGCTGTCTTTTGTATTGTTGAACAGCCTAATCACACAATGGTGGGCAGAGTTACTCTAACTTGCCTCTGCCAGCAAAGTAAATAGACACTACTTAAAAAAAAATATTCTTATCTGTCAAGCACTAGTCCACAACCAGGCCCAAACCTCACCGATTCAAACAGAGACGCAGACAGAGAACACAGACAGGTACTACAAGAAATATATGAAGACATTTCAGTCTTGAAAAATGCACAACAAGTGCTTTGTGCAGGAAGAAGCGGGTCTTTTGGTGTTCCCGTCTCTTTTCTTCTTCTGCTTCTGGAGTTTCTTTGTTGCGTTGGGCGACGTGAACAAAGTCAACACCCGTCCCGACCCTTCATGTACGGTTTTGAGGTTTGGCAGACAACGACTAAACTGTCATTTCCTTTACACACCGCTTTCATTTCCAACATGACATGACACCATTTCCACATGAATAGGTCTCCTCACATCTCACGAGGGGCGTCTGGAGTCTTAAAGGTGGAGGCATATAGCAGGTAAATTATTGCGGGAAAGTGTTCAGAGAGCTCTGAGAAATCAAACGCACTTCAAATTACCTCTGACAACACCCACTGTTCCTTTCAGCTTAATCTCTCGCCTTTCATCTTCCAATTTCTGCCTTTGGAGCTCCCTGTAACTTCAGCCCAGGGAGCCAGATGCTACGAGAGCTGGGGAGGGGAAGGTAAGAGACAACAAAGAAAGATACGGCATAGACGTAGCAGGAGACTGATCCTGTGATTGTTCAAAATCAAAATCATCCTCCATTTCCGTTATGGTCCAAATGGTTAGTGATGCACAATATCGCTATCATTATCTCTGCCCAGCGCTGGCATCTCCCCTGGGACCCCTGTGCTTATTGGGAAGGTGGCTAGAGGTTCAATTAGCCTGACCGGGACCCTTTTTTGATGGAATAATGCAATGCGCCGACAGCAGTGTGCAATGCGTGCCATAAACAGAGCGGAGCATTCTATAGTTACACGCTTATGTATTCATTCCTTCGCTCATGCTTTAGAGCTACATTGTGCACTATCTGGACGACGCAGATGCTGTCCCCCGGGACTACAGCCAGGACAGTGAGTAAACACATATTCGCCTATTGTTCATGATTTTCAGCAAAACCTCCAGCGCTGCATTTCCACCGGCCGTTCCTCCTCCCGGTTCAATAATTTGAAAGCAGGCCGTTTGGATTGGGCACCATTTAATCACATATGGGAGATGTGGCCTAGAGGCAAACACAAATACTTCGACATAACCAGGGCTGGACACTTTAATTGAAAACGCCTTCAGTATTACTTAATTTGAATTGAGATATTCAAGATAAAGATGTGGAGGTAGTTTAAAGGCAAAGTCTGTCAAATTCCTGCACCACTAGCATTACCAAAGAATTGAAAAATTGATGTTAGATAAACCCACAAATCACAGTGATGGTTGGTAAATGTGTGCTCAAACAAACATATAAAAATAAGTACACAGCATAAACTTATAACTATATATATATATATATATATATAGGTTTATTCAAAATGAATGCTTTCCCAGAATGCTCTACTGTGACTATCAAATCATTTTGAAATCACATTAAATTGAGTATTGAATTGATTGTATTTATATAGAATTTATTTCTCTTGAAAAGTTCAAATCTTTTTGGGCCTGGACAATTCAATTTCTATTTCTTGTCAACTAACTTATTGTATTTTATCAGTAGGATCTGTAACATCCATTCCGAAAAGCATGCTCTAACTGAAGTGGTGCGATGCAGTAAAACTCTTAAACAAGATGCTGGCATTCAATTTCCATGCACACTCTCCAACAAGCCCTCTGAATAAATATCAAACTGTTCGAACAAACACAATTTCATGCTCAGACATTCAGCCTTTCGATTATTGTAATCCGTTATCAGCATGTGAGGCCAGCGAAGCTCGTGCGGCTCGCGGGGCATGGAGATGAGTTCGGGGTGGATGGGGGGGTTGGAGAAGCTTCTGCGCTAGAGCTGCTGAATCATGTGCCACAACCAGTCTTCTGGCAAAATTGCCCCTCAAAAAGCTGTTGAATAGACGAATTCGGAGAGCAGGCTTCGTTACTATAGTACAAACACACCGTGGGTATCCATTGTGCGAAAGCAGTCGAGTGAGAAAGCAATGGAAAAGGAAAGAACGAGGCTTTGCAGCAGACGTGAGGACAATCTCTTTAAGTGACTGCTCAGCTGTTTTGCAGAGTCAATGTCATGTTTGTTATGGATGGCGCCGTTCGGCTTCCTCTACGCAGCTCCGCCCTCGTAAAGATGACGGACAGGGTTTAAACGTCCTGTGTTTACAGTGCATTAATATTTCTGCCACTTCATTACAATAAAAGGATTAACCTGCAGCTTCGCTTTGTAGGAACGCCACACCGCCTCTTCCTCTCGGTGTATATTAGCTGCTGTCGGCCAGCGGGAGAGCACACACTAATCATGATGTGCTTGCACATGCTATGCAAGCACACACACACACATTCTCATTCTCAAGCACCCATTTCTCACACTCTCGCAGGACCGTGCAAAGAAAGATGGAAGAAGGGCAATGCGCTATGAATCTTGAGTGCAACCTAACATGGTGACAGGCCTTTGCTTACAAAACCAAGGTCGGAGATGTCAACCTGGCTGAGAGAGTTTTAACTGGTGTTCAAACTATGGAAACAGCATAGTGTTTTTGCTAAGGCAAGCATCTACTTTATTGTTCATACCTACCTGGTCTGATTTCATAAACGTACCTTGATGCACTTTTTAGCGAGACACGAAATACATACCAACAAGTGCATATCACTGCAGCTTATCACTGAGTTTTGATTAATAAAGCATCATTTTGGCACAATTACTTGAAGACTATCATGTTGTGACTTCAAAGAAATATGAATATGTTGGGAGATGCTTTTGAATGTTAGCATCACAGCAGCTTCTTATCTGCAGATTTTCATAGACGGTAAGTTTAAGTAGCTCACGGAGAACAGAGATCTAGTAGAGAGCGAGGAGCTCCGGTTGGAATCCCGTGTAGCATAAATCTTTGTAAAAGGAGGTTGAAACGGCACGGTTGCATCAATAAAAGCCTTTTTACATCAGTTGTGCATTTGTTAACACTATCGGGTAGGTTTAGGGTTGGATTTGGTGTACGGCATATTTGCAACTTAAGAGAACATTAACTTTTAGCAAATGTTTTATTCTGAATCGCCACAATACATACCCGAAGCAACGTAATTCAAATGTGCTAGGGTTCATGCACTGAACCGTTGTTTCAACGCTACTAAGTGGACTTTTCTTTTTGAAGCTGCGGTAAGTTGGTGTTGCACAAAAAGTGCACAGATGTACATATTTTTATGAGACCAGGTTGGTTTATAGTATATGTTACCCTATTTGCAAGTACTACACTTTAGCATGTAGCCTAACTGTTGACGCTAAGTACATGAATTGTACAACTTGATCAGAGAAAGTGTTCAATTGCTTTTCTAAGTGATAAAGCTTACAATTTTCACTTAGCAGTGGATTTAAAAATACAATTGTAAGAAGCAAGTGCATAATATTTACTTTCAGATGAATGGGGAAATTGAATGGGAAATCGGTTCAGCACTGCAGCTGGGATTGCTTGCTAGTTCAGAGTTGAATTGTGAAAGAATCTGTCTCTGCATATATTTGTGTTGCTTATATGTGTATATTTGTTATTTATTTATTCATTTACTGTACCTTGTCTTTTAATATCAGTGCATCCTTAATTTATTTTATGAAGTTTGTCATGTGTAAACATGAGAGAGAACGGCTTAAATCCTAATACAACAGTTTTTAAAAAAAACACGTTATTAGTCAACTCTACCACTCCATAATCTTCAGAGATGGAAATATGAGTCACATGCTGTTCACATCCCTGCCTGCATTTACCCAAATCGATTATGAACAGGATAAACCTCCAACCTCTTCATATATATTTATAGCACAGGATCATTTATTCAAAAAATTTGTTAAGCCAGGTTAACAAGACATGCTGGGTATCCCTGGTGGAAGCGTTTGGGGAAATTATATTTAAGATGTGATGGCGTCTGTGCATGCAAGCCTCTTATTAGAGCTGCAGGCCGAGCCAAAATTACGATTAATTTTCTGCAAAAGCAACAGAGCGTTCCTGGTCGACGAGGAGGCAGACAGGCTCGGTCACCAAAGGGACCGACCGTAGTTATCCGTCATTTGGTCTGCAAGATTGTGGAGAAATTAAAAGCTGATTATATCCTGCGGGGAGCAGAGGAAGACCGTAGGCCCCCCTGGTCTGCAAGCTAAATTTGATGAATTAGTCCCAACTGTCTGCCAAGAAGAAGGAGGGGGGAAACATGACAGAGTTAAGAGTCATCCTCCATCAAGGCAGACGCTACTGGACAATTAATTTGACTAAAAGCTCCAGGAACAACATTTCATGCTATTTCGAAACTTTAAAACCTTTGAAACGTTTATAAAATGACTTTTGATTTAAGGCTGTAAGTCAGAGACGTACTTGAGATCCACAGCCGGACGCAAAACTGTGAAAGCTTGTTTCTGTCACTGGATTCAAATAATTAACACACAATTGCGATTTTTGTGACTTTTTAGTGAATTTAACCTCGCAATTCTTTGTCTTGAGTTTAGATCTTGCAAATATTTGAGAGAAAGAGGAAGACAAAACAGACTTTCGAGAAAAAGCTAGAACTGTAATAATAAAAAATTAAAAAAGCTATAAACTTGCAATTTTATATCTTGCTATATTGAATTTTTTCGGAATTGCAAAAGGAATTTTTTTTGAAAGCTTATATCTCGTAACTGCAAGAAAAATTGAGAATGTTTAAATATAAACTTCATAACAACAAAAATAAAACATCTGAATTACAAGATATGACCTTGCCAAAAAACTAAACGGAAATAGGCTGCCATTCAAAACAACCAACAATTTGTCACTATCGTTGATATGAGTTATAGACAGATGCATTGTGGGAAAGACGACCTTCAAAAGCTGCATTTACAACGGCACACATGCTTATCTTGATGTAGGACGTGCGTGTGATCCTTCAACTGAAAGGAAGTTTTCCCCATTATTGCTCAATTCAAAGGTGTCTGCACCGCTCAGGCAGAGAGAGGGTCTCATTTGGAAGATGCCTGGGCTCTATTTGCCATTCTGATTGGATCAGAAAGAACAAAGAACGCCAGCTTCTATTGTGCCGCTTTGTATCCCAGATGTCAGAAGTCCAGCGTGCAAACAATAAAGCCTCTGCCACACTGACTACGGCAGTCATTATCCTGAGCAAGGATCGCTGGTTTTGCCCTACTGCAATCATAACTCTAATTAAGAGCGATGCTTTGTAAGCATGGAGGTTGCACGATGTTAATTACCAGAGTAGCGCGCTGCGAACATATCCCTAAATGCCACTTGTGATTGTTCTGCGCTGGTACTTGTCACCGTCCCACAACGAAAACACTCGAGATGTCTTCGGCACGCTGGCGCTCACCGGAGGATGACATGTTATGATTTGAAACAACTGACTGTCACTAAAAATATACAGTTTAATTTGCATACACGGCAATGTGGAGTTGTTAACACTAGCTGACATAGTTGAAGCAAAGTTCACTGTAAGGTGCCGGGAACACATGGAGTCATCCAGAAAACATTTTACAGTAGGAATTAGATTTTTTTTTTCAGTCTGTAAGTTCTTTCAGCTCGTGTTTCTAAGAGATTTGATCCTAGAAGATTACTCAAAGGACCTCAGAGGAACAGGAAAAACTAAAAAACTGAAAAGATTTGTGTGTTTCTCATTATTAAGTGAATCAATAGTAAGTGAATTTTCAAAAGATGTACATATGCATCAAAATGTGCAAATCTAAAGATCTTAAGATACTATAAACCACTGTTCAAACGTTTGCTGGCAGTAAGTGTTTTGCAAGAAATTAACATT
The DNA here is from genome assembly GCA_032275025.1 of Enteromius treurensis. Lineage (NCBI taxonomy): Eukaryota > Metazoa > Chordata > Actinopteri > Cypriniformes > Cyprinidae > Enteromius > Enteromius treurensis. The sequence continues at coordinate 17,022,050 of JAUCMU010000027.1, forward strand.
TTATTCAGCAAGGAGGCATTACATTGATCAAAAGGGACAGTAAAGACATTTATTTAAAAAATTACTTTCTATTTAGCGATTAATTCATTTGTCAATATCAACAGTGAAAGGCTACTGAAATGTGATTTTGGTGCTGAATCTGATAAGAAATATTTCCTGAGCAGCATATCAGCATATTAGAATGATTTCTGAAGGATCATAATACACTGAAAACTGGAGTAATGATGGAAAAAAAAAAATCAGCATTGCATCACAGGAATAAATTACATTTTAAAATATATTCAAATAGAAAACTGTTTATGTAAATTATAATAATATGTCACAATTTTACCATTGTTACTGTATTTTTAATTAAAAAAAAATGCAGCCTTGTTGAGCATAAAAGCTTAATATTTGATCAGTAACATGTAAAATCACATTAACATCTAATATTATGCAATTATGTACATTTATATAAACAATTGAATACATGTATAACAAATGAGAAAGTGAATAATACACCCAAAACCTACCTTCACAACCTGTATATAGCCTAACTTTTCTGCCATGAAACTCTAATGCAGCAGAATGTTAAATTATTTTTTATTTTTTTTATTAAAGCGAAAGAGGATGGTTACAGACAAACTCTAAAACAACAAAAAAGACGACAATAAAAGTAGTCAATGTGATTTTTGCACTATATTTCAAGTATTCTGACTTCATACAGTTGCTTTACAAAAACCTGAAGACCTTAAAAAGAGTCATGTAGATTACTTTCATCATGTTTTTCAGCTTTAAAATATCTCCTTTTGCGTTTCACTGAAGATAGAAAGTTTAGTTTGAAACGACACGAGGGTGAATAAATCATGAGAATTTTCACTTTTGGCTGAGCTATCCCTTTACCAGCCTTCATTGTCAGACTACGTTAACACCCCGAATGCCATCTTATCCCAAGCAGACACTTCTATGCATGTAAAGTCACTGGTTGACAGTCAATTTTACTTGATTGCCAGAGCTGAACCCCGCGCTCTGGCGGCAGAGTCGTTTCTAAATCCTGAGGGAAATGTCACAGCGAACGACTCAGCCCCGACAATTAAATATATTGTTCGTACACTATAATTACCACAGATAGACTGATTTGCTAAACCCCTCAAATGAATTCGCCAGTTTATTCACAAATAAATGACATCGGTATCAGTGCGCAGTATCACACAAGCTTAATTAAAGCTAATGCATTTTAATAACACCAGATCTTTAGATTACACCCTCCCATAAGCCTCAGCTAATTAGAAAGCTGATGTACAGTTGACAAACAGTTATTTAAGCGCTTATAGACCAATAGTGAACAGAACAGCTTTGTATATATTTACTTTGCTTGTTGGCTTCCAAAAATGCGATATCCATGTTTAAAACCCCATTTGGCCGGTTTGCAAACAGCTTGAAACATCTCAACAGTCCTTTCCCAAATTAAACGCTCTATCAGATCAAGTGTTGCTTTCTCATTAAAAGCACCTGAGAGAGGAAGAGGGTGCTTGCCATTCTAGTCTCCCACATAATTGTTCCTGACGAGCAATAATACAAAGGAAAACAACAACCTGATTTGCATATCTGCGTTTATAAACAAAGCCCGCAGTCACACCTGAACTCTCGCTATTTCGCTCCAAGGGCAAAATTAACTTTCCATCGGTGTTCGCTGATGGTATATTATCATAAATTGGCTTATTAGTTGCAGGTTATTGAGCCAAGATAGTGTGTAACTCGCCGCATTTGTGTGGGAAATGAATCACATCTTAATGCGCTTTCGAGATTCCAAGATTAATCAGAGGAGACCGCCCGTGGATGTGACTGCTTTTTTGAGAAGGCCACGATGAGCTGGAGTCAAAACGAAATGCTGCAAGTCAAGAGAGGGCAATAAAAATGCAGATTTCAAGTCGTTCTCTATTGTGGATTTAAATTGTTTGTAAGAGATCCTGGTCTTTCATGTGGCTGTGTGATTTTTAGAAATGGATTTCAAAGCGCTGTTGGTAATAATAAGACTTGTATGAAGTTGCAGCGCAAGGTTTGGGTCATGGAGCAGAAAATCTGATTAGTATGGAAGAAGAGATGTGGGAGCAGAGGTCAAGGATATTTGAGCCTACACGTGCACTTTTTTCCTCCTTTTTGAGATCATTTGTTGTACATAATTCATGTATAGAGTGGCTAAAGGTAGCTGCCAGTGAAGTGTGAACAGCATTTCAAGACAACTGATGCGAAATGTATCTTTATGTATTTAGAACATGATCCGGATCAGAAAAACAGCTTGAAATCTGAAAAGAAATTAGTTGTCCAAATATAGAAATTCTGTCATCATTTCTTTGCCCTCTACACTCCTTCTTTAGACAATTAAAATGTTCTATACACTCAAAAAAATAAATATTTTCTATATATCTGAATGGTTCTTCTATGGCATCACTGTAAAAACCCACCTTCTGCACCTTTATTTAGGAGATTATGATGTTCTTTCTTCACTGTTCGATCATCACTAAAGATGATGTGAACTTGGAATACTTGGCATAAGCGAACATTTATCATCAGTTTGGTCCTTGCATAAAAGATATTGTATGGCTTAATGTAGAGAACAAGATGTATGGACTGCTTTTTGGTCCATTTTCTGGTATAACAACTGCATGCAATATTCAACAAAACACCTCCACAGACTCATAAAGGTCTGGACTGACATGACTGTGAATAAATAATGACAGAACGTTCACATTGGGTAAACTATTCATTTAAGATTTGGTTGAAGCAAACATGTTTTGGTCGGGCCAACTGTGCTTTTCAGTCGATAAATTTGTCACTTAAATTCCCATTTCAAAAAATCAATTTTGATCTTCTTTTGTGTTCACAAATCATTTCTGGGCCGAATCAGAGACCCAAATATTAAATTAACAATAACTAAGGATTTAAACCTTTTTCCGCTAGACCTGCATGGCCACATGAGCTGTTTATATAAAGAATTAATAAACCTTAAGTCAAATATATCCATATATTAAGGAAACTTTGTTATGATGTTTTTCCAAATGCAACCTTGGAGGCTCAAATTGAATTAAGGCAAAATTAATGTAACAATCAATTTGAAACGCGATTAAAAACGCCACCACAGATCAATGCGCCTCGATTTTCTATAAACAACACACTGCAAACTGCAAGACTTTTGTTACTGCTGCTACTGCAGTCATTGTTAATATTCTTATAGTGCTCTTTCAAAACAAAACTAAAGCATCTTTATCGACAATATGAATCATAACAAAAACATTTATTCAATTTTGACAAGGTATATACTGTCTTTGTGTGTCCATTTATTACAAAAGCAAAAAACTTACAAAGATATGAAATGACCCATGGTGTTACAGATATACATTGTATGACCCCTGCCGCCTTCATTCTTCACATCTCTCCTTATGTCCACCTTTCAATGAGTGCATTAGACGTGTCCAGAGGCGAGCGTCCTGCTTAATGTTCCACCGGGTTATTTCTCTTTTGCTTTCAATTACAAAGACACAGCAGCAAGCCAACTATTTCTTTAAGAAGCCGCCACACACACACACACACACACACACACATTTCTGTCTCCTGCAGGTTGATATAGATAGATATCCCTCCCTGTCGAGTCTGAATCTACATTAGGTCATTTCAATAAGTGGAGAGGCCTCAAGGCATTGGTCAGGAGCTGGGGTGGAGGCAGGCCTCCATCCGTCTTAGTTTGACTTGCTGACATGCGGGCAGACGAATGGGGGGCCAGTGTAGCCAATCTCAGTTGTGTTTGTTATAATACTACATTAAGGGGCCTAATAGAGCATGTCAGGAAATATTGAAAGCATCACAGGAGGCGGAGGGCTTTGCTAAAGTATGTTGTGGATGAAAGGATTCTTTTAGTTGTAAAGAACTTGGGGGAGGGACAAAACAGGAATGGCTTCAAGGTGAATGCTGACTTTGGGCATCTACGGTGGGCCGCTTTCTTTGGGAAACAGGTGGAGGGCTTGGCTTTGGGGGAGTGGTCTTGCATAAAACCATGGCTTTATTTATTAGCCAACCATAACTGTATACTAAATCGAAAAATTGACTGACTTTATGCAACATTTTTTCTACATTGTTTACGCTTTGCTCTGAACAAAACTGACGTATCGGTGTGGCGCAGCTGACACAGAACAACATGTTGTTTACGTATGTTTGCTGATTTTGATCTTTATCGAAGATTACTGTGTACTTATTTGAATTCATCTGTCAACAGATGTACCAGTTTTGGTACCATCTATCTTGAATAAACTCTCCTCTAAATGGCTTGTAAAACAAAACGATCACTTTACATGCTGGCCAGTCTGTCTCTTGGCCAGAATAAAATCCAAACAGGGCCAGACTAAATGTCGCAAGGCAAAAGTCTGGCTACGTGACACTTCTGGACTGTTTACAGAGGGTGTCGCTCAAAACACAACGCTGTCTCAAGGGGAAGGTTGGCCACTAGTAAAATAATAACATCCCTGCTAGAGCCAGCAGGGATAGGTTAGGTGATGTACACCGGGGGTAATTACAGACAAATGGCAGGATGGTCCCATCAACTCACTCTGAGAGGAAAGAGACAGAGGGGGACATTAAAACCAACCATTAACAAACAGAAATTGACGTCTGTCCAGAACCTCAGGGTAGTGGACTATTTGTCAGACAGAACATTCATTATAATGACAAATTTTGAGTCGCAAGTGTCAAATGATGTTCCATTAAGTGAGAAAGGGGAAATATTGGAATTGTCCCGGACATAATCAAGTATCTTTGTGCCGGAGCTAAAGATGGATAGAATAACAGTTTCACCCACAATCCTCAGCTGACCTTTAACCCAAACCTTTGTTCTTTGTTAGTCTCATTTAAACTTGAATGCAAATGACCTGAGAACAATTTCCGAGTCAATCAGTCACTCACCTACACTATTGACAAGTCGCATCAATAACCTAAGGACCCCATATTTAACTGAGCGAACACTATGATCTGGATGCATGCTCCTCAATTCATCTTCACGTTTGGTCTTTTACAAAGCGTTAAATCTCAAAAGCTGAAGCATTCTTCTAAAATCAAGCTGCTGATCTTCCTCTGGCGAATAAGAGTTTATAAACGCAGCAGATTTTGAGCTAATTCAATGTTTAACGTGACAGATTGGATGTGCAAAAGTTTGAGGTTGGCAAAATGTTGGAAGTCTCTAATGCAAGGCTGCATTTATTTAATCAAAAATACTGTTGAAAACAACATTGTGCAATATTTACAACTTTAAACTTCTTTTTTAAAAAGAAAGTATAGTGTACTGACTTTTCCGACACTTGATGTCGATTTACAAAGCCAGGTTTAAGGAACAGATAGAAATAGACATCAACACCAAAGGACAGAAAACATACCAAGAGAGTCTTATTTCACCCTGAAGGGATTTATTTTCTGTTATTACACGGCTCTCTGGAATGCTTGATTCTGATTGGTCAGTTGAGACATTTGCAGGTTGGTTCTTTTCGAATAA
>JAUCMU010000027.1:17027785-17052034 GCA_032275025.1 Enteromius treurensis
GAAAGCGCTGTCAGTTACAAAATCATTTCTGCTTTGGATTTTAAACTGCGCGGCTCTGTTGAAAATGAAGAGCTTGTCGCGCGCAAGCCGCACTGCATGTGAACGACCCCTAAGCCTTTGGTGACACATACACCACGAAATTAAATTGTGGATCTCTCCCCTGTCGTTCCTCTCACGCGGATTGTCCCGCAGGAAGAAACGGCGCCCTGGATGTCAGTGGATGGCGCGCACGGTCTACGAACGAGGGACGCTCAGCTTTCATGATTTGAAATGGCTCAAATCTTTTTTATTGTATTTTTGCCTTATCGAAACTACTGTATCGTATCGAACCGAACCGTGATTTTTGTGAACCGTTACACCCCTAGTAAACATACTAGATTAATTCTGTCCCACCATATAGATAATTTCTCCAGGAAGAGAAGCCTAAATGCACTAAATTTTCCTAAATGTTTTTGGTTTTGGTGCAAATTAAAAAAGTCCTTAAATGTGTTACAAACACTGTTAAAATCCAGCAGCTGAATAAGGTTTGTATCTGACCGCCCATTGTTCTTTAAATATCGCTGACCTTGAGAAAACTGTGTGTTGAGTGGTTTGGATTTGATGGATGACTTATCAGTTTGCACAGTACACCTGTCACATCAAACTCTATTGTCTCAAATAAAACTGTGATTCACTGCTGTGGCCGTGTTAGCATGTGACTGCGAGCGGTGGATGAAAGCTGAAGCATCACTGTACATCTAATTTCAAAAAACGCCAACCTGGCAACAAAGAGTCTAACAGAGTTTTGATCAGATTTGCGAGCAGACATTTACATGAAGATCAAATTGGCAGCCAGAACCCAAACCCAGTCACTGCTGAACAGTAAACCAAAACATGCAAGCAGGTAATTAAGAAGCAACTGACCACAAAACCCAGTATGCAATGTTTAAAGGCATTGTAGAAACCAGTTGCCATGCCAACAAACTGGAAAAAAAAGAAAAAAAAAAAAAAATCACAGAACTAGACTGCTATGTCATTTGCACTACAAACTGGCACCGTGACAAGCCAGAGTGTCTCCTCAAACTGGCAGCGAGTCGGCTAGTTAAGATTTAGAAAACAGTGTTTGTCATTATAATTCTGAGTTAATGTTCAGTGTGTTGCTATTATGACAGTTGATTGTTATTGCAGCAGTTAGGACATTCATGAGCGCCAGTTGGCAGAGCTATTGTGTACTTCCATTAATTATAAGAAAGATGATACTGTATGCAAATATTTACTCTAAGCCAAAGAGAAAGAGTCTGGCTTCAGAATATAATGCGTAGATTTGATTGTAGATGACTGGAAGATGTCCCTAGACCAATACTAAGAGATCGCTCATAACTTCACATAAATCAATAATTATATCAATCTAAGCTGCAACATAAGTATTAAATATTTCTGCCACAATATGTTAACAATTAGATGGTATCAGGCTTGCTGGGAAATTCTTAAAAATTTGACCTACGCTAGGTGCCGTTTCATCCATCTACAGGAGGCCAATTTAAACTTTCAAACATGGTTTCCTCGAGCCTACATTTCGACAAGCTTTTCTAGTTAAAAACAGTGGTTAAATTCAATTACATTTTGATTCTGGGTGTTTGCATTCAAACACAGTTCTGCTATCTCAAAATCAGGAACTGAACTGGAATTTACAGGTATTCTCAACTCTGAATACTTAAATACTGAAGATCCTGGTAGAAATGCTGTCTAGCAGACGAGTTAAGCCTTGTTTGACACATTTACTGTGGCATGAAGCACAAACCACCGCAGACGGCACCCAGATGCACGGAGCGGTTTACACTCAACATGTTCTCAAAAATGGCACATAGCAGTACAAACAAAATATAAGCTGTTTTGCAAGAAGCAGCTATAAGAAAGATCCTTTTTTTGGCTAAGCTCATTTGTGCTATGAATATGAATGGCACAGCTTGTTAAGCAGAGTTGGGCTATTAGTTAAAAAAAAAAAAAACAGGTGAATAAGTTTTATCATTTGCAAGTCGACACAGACTTGGAGGTGGGCCTGCAAAGAAAACGCCAAGCAAACACAATACAATGCATTAAAACTACACTGAACAGCATCTAATTTCACAGAAGGCGCAAACAAACAGTTGAGGGGAAATTTGCAATTATAAGCACATTAGAAACATTCAACATCATCATGCACAACTAGTCTGTCACGGCACAGTTCACGGTGCCAAAACTGCATTACAATAATCTCCATTTTTATGGTAAAACTGACATTTTTAATGCCTGACAGAATGAGAGACGTCATTGAAAGAAGAGTGGCTTCTTTCAATTCGTGCCTGGCTGTAGAAAGAGAAAAGCACCTACTGAAGTGACCATTTGAAAAGACCCCCTCCCTCCCTCCCTCCCTCTCTCTCCACCCGCCTCCCCCTCCCCCTCCAGAGACCCAGATGAGAAGCGCTGGCTGTACTTCACATGGGCCACAGGAAAGTCCAGACTTAAAAAGCACATTTAAGAACCAGTGAAGATGAAAAACACCCCAATTATCTCCCCAACCCCCCGCTGAGCCCCAAGCTGTTTTATGACATTAAAACCTGCTAAATTATGAAACACCACACGACTGAGGATACAAATGAAAAAACGGGGACTTCTTTTTTCAGAATCGTTAGTGTTTGTAGGGTGTCCGCTTATGCTGTTATGATATTCTCAGTGCTTAGTGTGATGACTTTGCAGTCACATCCCTCACGGTGATGCTGTGGGGTGCGCCAAAGGCTACGACAAACTACAGGCGGATAATGACTTGGATATGTCAGCTTAGAGATTTCATACTGAAGAAATGCTGAAGTATTTTTATGAACTATAAAAGACATAATAAGTATTTGTTAAATTAATTCCAATGAATTAATTATTCATTTGTATGTATTAACAACTAATTGCATTGCATTTCAAAATGTGACATAAAAAAAATGTTAATTTCTTCTAAGGACAGCATTGGGGTTACTGGAGGTTACCCAATAATTAAAATTAGAAAGGATTCCCTCAGTATCAATGCCAAATCATGTAAGAAGGTATTTTCCTATTTTTAGCTAATTTTTACACCAAAATAGTTCATAGTACTCAAAAAGTACATTAGTGCATTTCAAGGTATACAGTTTATATACTGTACGTTCACTAGGAATAGAAACCCATGACTCTATTGTGTCTATGTTCACAAGGCTCAAAAACAAGAAAATAATCCTAAAATGCACTATAGTCCATGACCTTTGGACAGATATTATGGTCTTTTTTGCATTCATAGTCTTTATTAATCCTCTGGATGGAAACGATCAGCAATACCATTCAGTGGCATTAAAGACTTTTACATTTTTTTACAAAACTCTAACCCTAACACTGTTAAAATGCATGCATTAATATCCTTAAAAAGGTTATCCATTCAGGGTGATGACACATTTAATTTGTTATTATATCCAGCTGATTGTGTGTTATCACATTTGGTGAGTTGAGCTAAAATTGCTTCATACGCCACTTTTCAGAGGTTTGGAGTCATTCCAAAAAAAAAATTTAAAAAAACATTTTTATTCTGCAGCGATACAATAAAATGATCAAAAGTGACTGTAAATAAAGAATGAAGTAAAATTTTGTTATTAAAAAAAAAATTTAAACAACAAGCAAAAATATCACGTAGTTAGGCCTAACAGTTTTCAACATTGATAATAACAGTAGATTAAAATACAGTTAAAATCAGTATATTAGAATGATTTCTGTAGCAGTGATGACTGGATTAATGCTGCCAAAAATACAACTTTGCATCATGGAAATTAATTACATTTTAAATATATGTTAAAATAAAAAGCTAAATTTAAATTACATTTTAATAATCTTTCACAATATTAGTGTTTTCAGTAGTATTTTTATCAAATAAATGCAGCTTTTTAAAACATTACAGACTTTCATTTATATTTTATGCACAGAGTTGTTCAAAAGTTGTTTCACGGAAATGTGAAGCAGTTAAGCATTATCAACACTGAAAAAAATAAGAAATGTTTCTTGAGCGGCAAATCAGAATGATTTCTGAAGGATCATGCATCACTGAGGACTGGAGTAAGAGAGTAAAAATTCAACTTCATCGTAACATGAATAAATTATATTTTATAATATATTAAAATAACAAAAAAACATTTTACAGTATTGATGTTTTACTGTATTCAAATAAATGCAAACATTTTTAAAAAATCGTATTGACCCTAAACTTTGCATGGAATTATTTCGATGAACTAGTTAGGGTCTGGGACATTGCAAATCCTGCCTAAAGCAGAAGAATTTATTATTATTATTATAACTACAACTAGGCTACAAGGACACAATGAACACTAACATTCTGTTTGCTTGTTTAAGGTCCCTATAGAATGTGTCCCTCTCTGCATCAAGGTGAGGGCTACGATCTGTCAGGTCTTCCCACCAGATTACACACTTACACAGGGGTCATGAAACCGGGTCTCTGACATCTGTCACACACACGGGGTTTCCTGCGGACAGCGGTACAAGACAGGAAACAATTCAAGCAAACCTACCCAGAGGACATCTGATCACATCCACACGCGCAACAAATAATCTATCTCCACAATTCCCCAAAGACAGAGAGCGAGTGAAGAGGAGAGAAAGAGAGAGCGCGAGCGAGCGAGATTTATTAACAGCCATGGGCTATTCAGGTCTGCGGTTGTTCAACGATAAGTCCGCTGATAACCAGTCATTTCCTGAGAACAGACCATACAGCGTGCGCCGCTTTTGTGGAATTGCAAAATTTCCATTTCCAATTCGAAATCCTTAGACACTGTATGATATTTAACCCCCACGGTCCCGGGCCAGACCGTATCAGCACGTCCCCAATGGCTGCAGCACACAGGCTAAAATCCAATTTCTGTGATAAGCTTTAGATTTGCAGTGAGGACTGGAGTTGCATTCCTCTTTGGATTGTACGCGTTTATCCAAGAAAAGGGCTACAGAGAGAGATCAGAAGTGGCAAGGGGCATGGGGGCCACGTGGGTGTGGTATGCAAGCGCAGACAGGTGTAGAATGATGATACAATTCATGTTCGCACTCATTCGCTCAAGAACCACCTCGCACTGGAAACGCAGTCCCTGACCAGCACTGGAAAAACTACTTATGGGCATAAGCCACACGCTATGGACTTGAGATAAGCTTAAAACTGGCAGTTTTCGTCTGTCAGAGGTTAATATGGTTTAATATGTGCATGCAAAACATAAATCAATTCCTTATGGACACTGTCATTAAAGAAAGGACGCCGAAGTGTTGCAACAGAGTCGAAGGCGCACAATTATCTATAATTCTCTATAATAAGCCATTTTCACATGAAATTCAACTAATTGTAGTAATATGGCCGGATTACTTTTTCGAGTACAACGTGCAACAACTCTGCATATTTTATCTGTATTCCTACCATTCACTCATTTATATTTACAGAAAATTATATCATATGTGTATGGACTTTTTTTTTTCAAGTTTCGCTTGAGTATCTATTCAATTTGACATTTGTTTTCATTACAGAGGTTGCTTAACTTTTTAAGCTAGCAAAATCATCTCAATTGAACATTTAATTTAAAGTTTCGGGATGCAACATGTGATCTTTTCAACAGTGGGTTTCATTTACAGAGGATGACTGACTTTTCATTGGATTTTCATGGCCTAACACCAACATATATACCATAGCTTGTTTGTGCCAAGTAAGACTTTTTTTTTAAATTAATAAATACTTTTATTCAGCAAGGATGCATTAAATTAATTAAAACTGATATGAATTTTTTTTTTTAATTATAATATAATAAAAGTAATAAAAACCTTGAAAAAATTAGGTCAATACCCCTAAATGTATAAGTTTAAAAAAAAAATTAATAATTACATTTAAAAACCTTATGTTAAAGATTTTACTACTTATATACTTATATATATATATATATAAAATATTAACAAAAAATGTACGGTTCAAATAAATTACATTCTTTTGAAATATCTATTTATTAAAGAATCCACAAAAATGTTTAATAGTTTCGACAAAAATATTAAGTAGCACATCTTAACATTGAAAATAATAAGAAATGTTTCTTGAGTCTTAAGTCATTATATAATCTTATCAAAAATAGCATGTGACGCTGAAAACTGGCAAAATGATGCTGAAAATCTCAAAATAGCCAATAATATAAGAGGGCCTACACAAAAATTACTGTACAATTACAAAGGTGTAGCCACATCATTTTGGCTGTGAAGTGTATGTCAGATTACAGAATTATATTTCCCAACACCACCAGCCAAGCAAAGTCTGTTCTGTCACGCATTTCCTGTCAGACCTCCTGCAGGCGAACACACAGTAGAAAGAAAAAAAATGAGATAAAAGACGAGATGGCAATCTAGCGACTTTGGCTCTGGTCCAGAACTGTCCATCGAGCAACGCTGTCTAGAAATTGGCATGCCAGGGAAGAACCCACTGAGGTGAATCACATGACATTATGGAGGTCACGCATGGGTCCAGCCACCTAAAGAGCCCAGATACAAGCAAGAAATAGAGTATTTTACAGACCACTGGTCCACCTGCTTCCTTCAGAGCCCTCAAATTCAGTTTTTAATCGAAACCCATGAGTAATACAATTCATAGGACTTAAAACTAGTCACACTTTACTGGGCAGCCAAAGGACCCCTAGAGAGCCACCAAAAAAAAGGGCACCAAAAAGTACTTTATCATCAAATGAAGAGTGTGTTGGAACGTTGAATTTTAAATTACAGCACCTGGCTGGATAACAATGCTAAATGAGATCAAATTGACAGCCCGAATACCTTAGAGACCGTATGTCTTGCGTGGTTCACACATGCACACACATGCAAGTGTCATGAGAGGCTATACAAACACTTTGGTGGCATCTGTTTCTCCATTTTTTTCCCCCTCAAAGGGTGAATTGTTTCATACTCCCACAAAGAAAATGAAATGTTGATCTCTGATGAAGATGCCTCTCATTCATTGTGATTAGAAAAGACTCACAAAGGCAAAGCTCAAGGTCTCTTCGCCATCGATTTTAATTGAGGCTTGATTACATATACAATGAACTGTAGCCGGTCATGCTTTTTGTAATTTGAAATATTTTCAGTTTTATTGAAAGACCGCACTGGGTTGATTTCTCTTGGGCATTGCGCAGCATAGTACAAAAGACTATATTACAATCACTGGATTAAACAAACGTGGCACGTTGAGAGCGATGATTAATTCATGGAGGTATTCTCCATTTCATACATTTATGAAGGACGTTACCCGTTGAAAATACATTTATGCATTCTGAGCACACCTGGCTCTTCTTTGAAACTTTCAGCAGGGGACAGCTCTCACTTCTACACACCGAGGACTGTTCTCATGCTCTGTCTGTGGTTTTACAGACACCAAGCTCCTTTTAATAACTCAAAAATAGACTGATGTATCAGATTGCTAACTTAGAATTTAACATGGAGCAAAATTTCAACCTCAAAAGGAATTCATATATTGTAAATTGCTCTGTATGGGCTAATCGCTTGCATGATTTCAGCACCAGAGTCAGCTCCCAATGCTTTAAAAAAAAAAAAAAAACTTAAGTTTTAGCAACACTAATTATATTATAAGTGATTAGAAACCTAATTGACAAACCCTTATGCCAATGTTACTTTCTTGGTTGGTGTCACAGAGACCAAAAATGTATTAAATTATTAAATTACTGTTGTGTTCCTGGAGAGATTAAATGACCAAAAACTTTAATTTATAACAGTCACTAATTTGAAAAGCATAAGCCTATTCTGTGGTGAAACAGCAGGCTTAAGCTTTAATAATGTCTCTCTGTCTGTCTGTCAGGGTTTAATTAGTTTAGAGGAAAAGATGTGAAAAATTAGAGAACATGTGGGTTAAAAGGCTGATCGCCAATAAGCTGTGTGATTGTACGCTGCTTCAGCAGTCCAGCGTTCTGCTCAATGCAAGTCTAAGCAAAATTCCGATCTCAGGGCCAAGAGTCTATAGTCCACTTTCTCTGCAAAGGCAATTAGACTTTAAAATGGACTAAAATCACAACCGTCTCTCTGACCAAATTATTGCATGCAAAGTTTCAAAAGCTACATATGATCTGTAGCTATGGTGATCTGGCCAATCATCTATCTGTATCATGCATAAAATGGTTCAGTTCCCCCTATGTACAATCATGTAAAGAGCACATCAAAACCAACTGATTACATTCATATATTCCAACTCCAGCAAACCAAATCAACCTAAATCAATCCGACACAAGTAAAGTGAGATGAGGCAGAAAAGCTGGTCTTACTACACCTTTTCACTCTCATTGCAGTGTTCTTGTCTAAATGCAGCATGAAATCCTTATTAAGGCTGATACAATTCTAACACATGAAAGCAGCTTCATTTTTAATTCTTAATGAAATTTAGCCCAGAATGTCTCTCTGTTGCATGCAATACATATCCAATAGAAAGTTCCCCCACGCACAAAACCCTTCAGGCTGAATTAGACACTTTGCATTAAACTTCCATTCAAAAATCATATCCTAAACGCAAGCTGACTGAAATTATGACAAGAGAATCTCTTACCCACTTTCCTGATCACAGACGATGCTTGATAATTCCAAGAACAGAAGTCAAACTACTCTTTCATCTCTCCAATGAGCCGTGCGTAACTTTCCAACGGATGGTCAGCACCTGGACATTTAGATGCGCTGGGAAACGAAGGCGAGCTTTAGTTTACGGCAGTTCAGCCACACAGAGAAAGCAGCGAGGTGAGCACCGGAGTGTACCGGTGAATAGTGTCTTTAGCCGCGTTCTCACGCGCTGCTGATGCGGTGCGCGCGCGGTAACGCATACAGATCTTTCCACGCGCTGTCACTGCGCTCTGCTTCCCCGGGTCCTAAAGCTGAACCGCAGCGCCACTGAACTTTAATGAGCTATTGCGATGCCAGCACAAAATCCCTATATGTCTTCAACTTCCTTCTTTTCTGCAATTCATTTATCCTAATGTACAGAATGCAATCAAACTGTTTTGGTGATTAAGCAACACGCTCGGTCTTTCATGCAAGGAATATTAGTTCAAAGGTAAAATATTCTAACCAAAAAGGAAAGCTCTGGCAGCTTTGAGGATGTAACATATGAAGTAAAACAATGAGTGTTACATTTCAAGAACTGAATTACTCTTTCAGTTTTCTACTTTAAATAGTTTAATGTTTCATTAATTCTGGTTCTGTTTCTTTGTAATTGTTTGTGAATTGTCTGAGTAAAACTTGTGTCTAAGGCAATTTGTTTTCTCAGCGTGTAAGGTTAAGGTTACTCCAACAACGTTAGATGACAAAAACAATTATTACGAGCAGATATGCCCTTTTGAGGCAAAAGAGAACAAAACTATTGATTACTAATCTTTCACTAGACTGATACGTGCTCAATCAAACGCTTTGGAAAATAAAAATTGATGTTCCAGCTAACATGCATGTTTTGTTTACAAATGAAAGGCCGCGGGGCGCACCTCACATCCGGGTTTTCTGCAGTTTCGCCGAACCAGCTTAGTAGAACTTATAGTAATAAAGGGGTTTATTTGTGCAGTAGACATAAAAACTGTAAAATTCTTTATTCTGATACGTTAAAACAGGCATTAAGCCATGTTCAAATAATTGGATAGCATGTTCAAATTCAAAACCATTAAAGTTAGAATGAAAATAACCCAATTTAATTTCTAAATGCACATCGTAGTAAATAATTCACCTGTGCCTATTTTTATTTATGTATTTATTTAATGTCACAGGTATGTTTTATTTATTTTTTTACTTCTATAATTTGTTAAGTTATAACTTTTGACTTTAAAGGAAAGTTGCAGCTATACAGTTATTGTATTGAGATATATTATTTGGCTTAAAAACTTTGATTATCATCAATGAAAATAGTTTTGAACAGTAGGCCTAGTGCTGTCTTTCATGTTGTTGTTTTTCTAGAGGTTTTACTGTGCTTATTTTTTTTAAGAAACTTATTGGTTGTCAAGACATACTGTACACAAATGGAATTTTATAATTTCCCCCCAAAAAGTGAATAGTTCTGACTAAATTATTTAGTAAACCATGTGAAGCGTATCAGCTGAATTTGGTTGAAGTTGCTTAGCAACCATAAACTCCCTAGATATTCTAATGAACTATATTGTCAGTAATATATGTCAGGATTTATTGAACATTAGTGTCTTTTATCATGTTTTTGTCATATTCAAAAAGCAATAAAACCTAGGCCTTTCAATACAGATATTTTCACACATTTATAAATGGGTTTTATTGCTTTTGATTTTCAAATTAAATTTCAAACAGTCTTGCGTTGAATGTAAAATTTTGACAGTGCTTTGCATTCTATCTCCTTTAATTAAGAAGTAAAAGATTTGTTTATTAATGGTATTTTTTGCCTGTATTATGTTGTCTTTATTGCACATCACATTTATTCATTCATAGGGTGTTTAATTAATTTTCGAGGTGGGTGTGTGGGGTAATTAATCATAGGCCTGTAGCTAAATTAAAAGTGTGACTCCTAAATCAAATATGCATTATGAACTGACATTAAGCTATTAATATTAAGCTTCCTTACTTCCCAATTCAATCGTCCACACTTTCACATGTCTTTGTCCACAACATAAAGTTGTTTATTTGTGATATGTTCAACCCATTTACAGATACTTGGCATTTAGGGACACCAAATTGTCATTCATTGGCAGGACCAAGCGATCCGCAAAGAATTAAACAGACCTTTGTGCTCCAGCCACCCACACTATACATTTACCAGGGCTGACCACTGTAGGAGTGGGGTCAAGTCCAATGGGAATGGAAGGGACACCCGTCATTTCCAATGTGCTGCCACTCTCCTCATCCGACAATATAGAGACCCTCCATCCCCTCTAATGTTTGACGACCCCAAAGGCCTGTCTGTGAGTCTGTGAGCACCGCTTCCTTCGGCTGTGATTAAAACCTTCATCAGAAGCGCCCTGAGCTTGGTGTAGTCCTCCGGTTTTGAATCCCTCACATTAGGCAGCTGTAACTACATTATTGAGTAATTACTTTCAAGGTCTCCGTGTTTTCGCGTTGTCAAGCCACAATGATGGATGAGTGCGAATATCAGTAACACTGTGTCTCCCAGGGTGAGATTCTCCTGAGAAATTTGATGAACCTAATAAAGACTGCCAGAAAAAAACGATAAAAGTCTCAATAATTAAATAATTCCAATACTCATCACCATTCCAAAGAAGACACAAATAAGTTAATGCAAGTGAGTGTTTCCTCAAGCTTTAGTTGACAGTTATTGATGTCAAGTGATAAGGAGCGGACATAAGAATATTTAGGAGGGATAATAAACAATTTGCATGCATTTAAGCAATTCAAAATGTTGGAAGTGGGCACAAACAGTGGTCAAGAGCATTACAAAAGCAATTATGGCTCATGTGTCTCGAGGCTTTCAAATACTCCTGCCATCAAAAAATTAAATAAAAATTATAATTAAGTAAATTTAGTTCTAAGTACATTTAAATGTAATAAACTTAAAATCGGCACATAACCTCATATTGGTTGAATTCGGCATATGCATGGCAACCATAAATGCCTATTAGAAAAATAAAACTAAAATCATTCCAATACTAATTGCAAGTCTTCAAGTTGATGCTAGTTGTTTCCTCAAGCTTTAGATGACAGTTACTGATGTTAAGTGATTATGAGTGGACAATAGGATATTTAGGATGCATCGAAATTTATTTGCAAGCATGTAAAAAATTTGGAAAAGCTGCCAAACAGACTGGCTGAGCAGCGGACAGGTGTACTTAGACAGCAGTTAGATAGGGACCTACAATGGACTTCCACTTGCAATTGTGGCTCCCATGTCAGTTTTTTCTTGAGGCTTTAAAACACTTCCTACTCTCATCAAAAGTGCTAAAAGTTCTAACTAACTACATTCAAATTCAGTGAACTATGTTCAAAGCCTTTCTAAAATAGCTGAAATTGGCACATAACCTCACATCAGTTAAATTTGGTATGTAAGCTTGGCAGCCATAAACGTCTACTATAAAAATATAAAAGTCCCAATAAATAATTAATTCTCTCATCAGAGTTCCAAAAAATGCACGGCGCAAAAAAGGTCTTGAAGTTGAAGTGAATTGTTACTTCAAGTTTAGATGACAGATATTAATGCCATATGATTATGAGTGGACAAAAGGTAATTAAGCATGCATAAAAACGCATTTGCATGCATGTAAACAATTGGAAAAGCTGCCAGACAGACTGGCAGAGCAGCGGGCAGGTGTACCAGACAGCAGTTGGTAAAAACAGTGGTCATGGGCATTACAATAGCAGCCCGAATGGACTGCCACACACATTTGTGGCCCCCATTGTTTTTTTCTTGAGGCTTTGAAACATTCCCTACCGCCATCAAAACCAGAGATCCAGGCTACTGAAATGGATTGCTTGGAATGAAAGAGTATGTTTTCACCCTGCTGATATTTGCACAGGCTATACCCCAGTTTATTCAGGAACACAATTCTCATTTCCTGGCCTTTTCTGTGGGGACAAAGTTTCCATCTAAAAGCTTTATGTAGCGCATTGCAAAAGAAAAACAAGAAAAGCAAAGCATTCTGGCTTCACGCTGTTGGTTAGACAGCTGGTTAGTGGGAGAGGGTGAGACAGCTTAGTTCTCACTGCAGATGACTCGATGGGCTTCCGTCCGAGAGTGTCCATGGAGATGACACCCAAGCTCTTCATCAACAACAACCTGGACGCAAGCTATGGATGTGTTTTGATTCTTAGGTTCCCAAATGTAACCTTGGTGAGTCAGTTTAAATATTCAAATCTGGCAAAACATGAAGTCTGAACTATTTAGCAACAATCTTTTGAGTTTCCTTCTAGCATAAGGCAACACATGCTGGAGGTTGAGGCTTGGAAGCAAACAGATGGGCCGAGATGAGATGATTTCAATCAAAATACAAGATCTCTTCCATCTGGGCTCTCACGGCACTTTGAAGATAAAGTGTAATGTGGCTATGTGAAGGCTTTCTTTCATTTACTGCACTTCTGCCAGCTGGATATGGAAACTGTGGAAATAAATGGAAATATTGTCAGATCTGAATTTAAGTCGAGAACGTTCTCAGACAAACATGGAACGGTTTGGGAGTTGGATGTCAGACTTTGGATATTGAGGCGGTTGGTTTTTTTTCCGAATCAGACATACCGGCTGAATTTGCATCTTGTAGGTGAACTTCTCTGCCTCTAACACTTTGTCTTTTCTTTTTTATTCCCACCTAGGTGCTTTAGCTCGGAGGCCCAGACCCCGGCATGAAACCGGTCTCATTAAAACTCACATCATGGTGTGAGTTCAAACCTTAATGGATCAGTCAAAA
Source organism: Enteromius treurensis (assembly GCA_032275025.1). Lineage (NCBI taxonomy): Eukaryota > Metazoa > Chordata > Actinopteri > Cypriniformes > Cyprinidae > Enteromius > Enteromius treurensis. Next base: position 17,041,192 of record JAUCMU010000027.1, read on the forward strand.
GCACCTCACACACTGTCACCGTAATGGCTCCTCTCTCTCACGAGAATTTTGATCCATGCAGAGGCTCGATAAATCCCACTCGCGGTGCAGCTGTGGTTGAAGGAAAATAAGAAAGAAGCAGGTGAGAGACTGTCACACCTTTACAATTTCACTGCATTCTACTGACTTCTGTCCTCTACTGTTGGTGCTCTTTCAACTCAGAGGTAAGTTGCTCAAAGGTTGCTTTTGCATAGCTCAAGAGAGTTGATATCATTTCAGTTATATTCCATGTAGATCATCTTTGCTATTTTTTTAATAAAAGACTTTTTGACTCAACATTTTTAGAAATAAAAACATGCAATAGAACTAATTTGGCCATAGAACTATTTATTGATGCAACAACTGTTTAGATTGATCATTCTTTATGTTTAAGATGGAAGACTGGAGAAAGCAATATTATGGATGATGAACTCAAATAAAAAAATGTCTTAATGATGCATTTGTTTCTTACAAATTTGCACATTGTCACTTTACAAGATGTTTACTGATGGACTGGACTGATGTGATGTATTTATCAGCTGTATGGACTCCCATTCACTGCAGAGGATCAATTGCTGAGCAGTAGACGTAATGCTAAATTTCTATAAATTGTCTGATGAAGAAACAAACTCATCTACATCTTGGATGGCCAAAGGGGGAAGGGAAATATTAGTACATTTTTGGGTGAACTGTTCCTTTAAAATTTTTGTAAAATGTATTAAAAAACAAATACAGGTTAGTAAAAGGGTGAGTTATGTTTGTTTTGATATAATTATCCCGTAAAACAATTTCTTGCCTTGTACAGAGTTCAACTGAATGTTAGCTGAATGACAACACGCATGTAAATGTCTTTGTGTCTCCAGCTGCATGTTTGAACTCTGACCCTTGAGATATGCCATGACATGCTGTATAGATTCACAGCTTAGAGTGAGAAGGCAAATGTATTCCGGCTTATATTCAGATGGGTTGAAAATCGGAGACTGCATTGGAAATTCGGGATTTACTATCTAATTTAAACCTGGACAAATTGTCACGCATGGCTTAAAATTATAAAAAATTTAATAAATTAATAAATTTTGTACATTATTTTCCAAGGCAAATTTTTTTTTTTTTTTATCTTACTCCTTATTTATTTATTTTTTTTTTATTGCACAGCTTTATGCATAAAATGGTTATTTTTTCCCCCACTAAAGCATTAGGTGCACTTTAAAAAAATACTGTCAAATTGTGTTGACAATACAAACAAATTCACAAATCATTTGAAATCCATATGAATCAAATTCAACTTTTCACTCAAAATGTTGCATCTGTATGAAAAAAGAAACATAATTACATTGGAAAAAGGCAAAATAGCAGCATTTCACTCTTAGGTGTTTGGATGCTACTGTTAATACTTATACAGTACATACGGTATCTGTTACAAATGAGTTCCTTTTTTGGACAAATAGGTAAAATAGGCTGAAGGAGAAAATAGCACAAAAGAAAAGTTATCCTTTCTCACTTTGCTATCAGTTCATTCCAAACATTCCCTGATTGTTTTCTCCCCTAAACATTCTCATTAGTCCTCTTAAATTCATCCAACAGTGATGAGCCACAAAGAGCGGATTCCATCAGGCTGATAGTTACTTCCTGTCTGCCAAGCTTCATTAGACTATATTTACCTTCCACCATCAGCCTTTTTTGTTGGCATAATTAAAGAGCAAATGGTGACCTCATGACCCCAGCCCCCCTCCGTACCCCCTCTTTAAGTGAGACTGTGTTTAGTATGCAAGTGAAGCTGCAGACTCCGACACGGAGGATATGATACGGAGGAGAGGACAAGCTGTGACCTTCATCAGGGAGCCAGAGTAGATTATTGGTGAGTAATGAGCGAGAGAGAGCATCTTTAGCCCTCTGGCTCCTTCAAGAGTTTTGGATAATACAAAACCAGTCTAGTACTCTCTCATCCACTCAGACCCTCCACTTTTCTTTCTCTCATGTCATTATTCATCTATCTATCTATCTATCTATCTATCTATCTATCTATCTATCTATCTATCATAATTGTGTGAAGTTTTTTGGTCCTTTTAAATAATGACGACTTTCATTTTAGGTGGACAGTCTTTTGACTATTAGCTGAATAACTTTTCATCAGGAGAGGAAGCACCAGCTCATTTCTTATTGCGAATAATAAATCTATATTAGACAGGAGCCATTGGAAGGTCTGGCTCATTGAATGGAAAACCTTAAGCCTTAATCTGTTCTTCCTGTCCCACAGGCTTAATCAATAGCTGCAAGCTGTTATGCTAGTCCTTCGGCAGAGGAAGACTAAACCCAGAATAAACTGCAGTGAGGACCAGACTTTATTCTGCATGTCAGAAGTCTGACTACGCAAGACTGAGTATGAGTAAAAATGTCATATTTATCATTTACACTAACTGCTTCCACACAGAACTTGAACTTGCACTAATAATAATATGTGTGTGTGTGTGTGTGTGTGTGTATATATTATATAATAATTATTAATATAGAAACATTAGACATTATGATGAAAAATGCAACCATAAATTACTATATTTACTCTGTAAAATAGCAGAATTCATGCCTGTAGACCATCGTAGATCCTGAGTAATGGTCCTCGTGTGTTTGTTTGTGCTTAAGGTCAGAGAATGGCATCCACACGTACACACAGAGGACAGAAAGAGGACGAACCCGGAGTATTAGCGTCATTCACAGGACCACAATACTAATGCATTTGAGGGCTTCTACACTAGATTACAAATTCCCTCGGCCTGTCAACAAAAGCACCTGCTCGCCGCTGGACGTTAATTTGTTTTGACATGCTTTATAATTTAATTCCAACACAGAATTAACTTCCAATACCAAAAGCTATTAGCCGGGGAAATGGGGACGGCGGACTCCCGTGTGCTCGGTCCCAGGTGAGCCAGCTTTCTTTAACACCAGCGTTCCTGAATTGCTTTCATTGTGCTGTGGAGAAGCTCAAAGCTAATGCAGTTCTTTGAAGAGCCTGGATTGAGTCGCTGGCAAAGGCCGAGGAACTGCCTCTCTCTACACGAGTCGAAGGCTTATTCTGTCTCCCATCTAACGATGTTAGGGAATCAAAGGAGAGGCCTCCGCTGTTGATTTTGGAGTGCCTGTGTGTGCTAATATACATTTGATTAAGTTCCGGATGCACTGGGGTCGGGTCGAGGGCAGCCTCTTCACTGCAAGCTTTTATGTCACGATGCTGATTACTACATTTATTAAGGGTCAATTAAAATCCAGCACTGTGAATGGTTATAATGCCACACCAAAGAAACAAAACAAAAAAAACGATTGATGCATGCTCAAATTCTATCCATCCATCTGTATTAATTTATTCTAAAATGTAAGTGTTCATTTAGTCTATCTAGTTCCATCCATCCATCCATTTATTCATTCATCCATCCATCCATATTAATTTGTTTATTCTATCTATCTCTACCTACCTACATCTGTATCTATCTATCTATCCATCTATCTATCTATCGTCTGTCTGTCTATCTATCTATCTGCTGTCTGTCTGACTATCCATCTGTCTGTCTGTCTGTCTATCCATCTGTCTGTCTGTCTGTCTATCTATCTATCTATCTATCTATCTATCTGTCTGTCTGTCTTCTGTCTGTCTGTCTATCTATCCATCTATCTGTCTGTCTATCTATCCATCTATCTGTCTGTCCATCTATCTATCTGTCTGTCTGTCTATCTATCCATCTATCTGTCTGTCTGTCCATCTATCTATCTGTCCATCTGTCTATCGTCTATCTATTAATCTGTTTGTCTGTCTGTCTATCTTTCCATCTATCTGTCTGTCCATCTATCTATCTGTCCATCTATCTATCATCTGTCTGTCCATCTATCTATCGTCTGTCTGTCCATCTATCTATCTGTCTGTCTTCTGTCTGTCTGTCTATCTATCCATCTATCTGTCTGTCTATCTATCCATCTATCTGTCTGTCTGTCTGTCCATCTATCTATATGTCTGTCTAACTGTCATCTGTCCGTCTGTCTATCTATCCATCTATCATCTGTTTATCTATTCGTCAATCTGTCTGTCTGTCTGTCTGTCTATCTATCTGTGTGTCTTCTGTCTGTCTGTATATCTATCTATCTATCTGTCTGTCTATATATCATCTATCTATCTGTCTGTATTTGTCTATCTATCCATCTATCTATCGTCTGTCTGTTCATCTATCTATCTGTCCATCTATCTATCGTCTATCTATCTATCTATCCATCTATCTGTCATCTGTCTGTCGGTCTGTCTGTCTATCTATCAATCTATCGTCTATTTATCTATCCATCTATCTGTCATCTGTCTGTCGGTCTGTCTGTCTATCTATCAATCTATCGTCTGTTTATCTATTCATCTATCTGTCGTCTGTGTGTCTGTCCATCAATCTATCTGTCCATCTATCTATCGTCTGTTTATCTGTCATCTGTCTGTCTGTCTATCTATCTATCTATCTATCTATCTAAATTTGTTTATTCTGACATGTCTGTTTATGTAGGTTATTCTATCTGTCTACCCTTTTTCATTTACTTTGTTCTTTCTATCGTTCAGTCTGTTGTTATATATACAGTACATAGAGAAAGATTGTTGTCTATCTTTCTTTGTCTATTTTTGTCTATCTATCTATCTATCTATCCATCCGTCCGTCTGTCCGTCTGTCTGCCTGTCAGTCCGTTAATCCATCCCTCCATCCATCCTATCTAGGAAAGAAAACTCACAAATAAGATCTGTTTAATATCTCAGCTGTAATTAAATTAGTCCTTTGCTGAGGTTGCTCCTCAGATGCTTATGGAGGAACAGACTCATATGTAAATCTGGCGTCTCCTTTCTATAGCAATTTCTTGAACCACATTCAGATGTGCAAATATACCTTCAGTCAAGATTTTAATATGCACATGATCATTGCTTATGAAATTCTTCCAAGACCAAATGAGCTGCTATTCTCATTTATTTTTTAACTCTATATTCGAAACTATATATGAGCTCAAGGCATAAGCGTAAGAATGACTCGTTTGCTTTGTTGGTTTTTGCACGTATCAGGAAAGCAGCATGTTTGAACAGGCAAAAAACACGTGTGAGATTCAAGATGGACAGCCTGGCATATTACTTGCTGGTATTTACCCCTTTCAAGCCCTACGGTGCATAAACATGAAAAGACATTAGCAGTTAACATTATTGATTGTGTTTTTAGTCTGCGTAATAAAACGTGTTTGTGTTTTCGCAGCAGGAACTGCAAGAGCGATCACAACCATGGCAACAGACGAGCAGAGCGCGAGAGAGGATGGTCTGATGTCAGTGAAGGAACGACAGGTGAAAGAGAGGTTCTGCCCTTTGATTAAGATCACATCAAGGGTGCAGATGTGAAATGGCTATTGATTGGTTCCCTCTCTATCTTCTTCTGCCGTGATGAACAGAGAACACAATCACTGTGGGTGAAGTGGTCTTAGAGCGGCACTGGCACTTTATTCGCAGCTGTCCGTCAGCCGTGTTGTGTTATCTTTGGTGATAAAGCGTCCGGCCTCTCTTACCTTCTTTTGCCTCACAGTCATATGACATCATAATGGCTGGAGATGGAGGCTGTTAGTGTTAATTTATGAGCCTATTATCAACACTCTGTGGGGACCTTAACAAATATCTAACACATCAACAGCGGGTGACAAAGTAAGAAAAAAATTTACACATCAGGCGTGGGGAATTTTAACAAGCTGGCTTGTTAAATGCATGTTACTGTATGTGTTTCAGTTGAAAATCAATAAATAGGTCCAGAAGTAATATTATATAATGTGACAAATTGTTTTTTCATAAGAAGAGTCATTGGACAATGGACAAATATAATTGTCATCATTGTGTCATGGGTGTCACTGCTGATTGTTTATCCATACTGTTTTTATAGAATTTAAAAATATATTTTGTTGATTTAGAGATAAGGTGATGGAAACCAAATTCATAAAGGTTCAAAAGATTCAAACTGGAAGTAAAACTTGCTAATAGTTTGTTAAAGACAATATAAATATGCAAAAAGTTGTTTTAAAAAAGCCAGCACACTATGAAAGGGAAAAAAAGTGAAAGATAAAAGATTAAATATTATAAATATATATATAAATATAATATTAAAACAACTGTTATTAGCAACAAGTTATCTTACCATATACTGTGAAAAAATACTTTTAAAAAGACTGTACATGTACAAGTAATGTTATTTTTGTAACTTAATTCATAAGTTATGAAAGAAAAAAAAACTGCCTGAATTTTACTTAATTTACATATTATATATTACTTTTAAATGTTTTTAACCATATATTTTTAATTGTTGTTTTTATAAAAATTATTTTACAATTATTTTTTATAAACAAAAATTTGATCTGAATTTCTATTAATGTATTAATAAGCATTTATCAATATTCTTGTAGTGTTTTACATAAGCAAAATTGAAATTGACACATATATATCTCCCCTTATAGCATAATGTCCTGAAGCTTCCATATTTGTGTTGCGTCTGAAGAAGAAAAGCCATTATTTTTTGCTCTGCAGCCCCTTGCTTCAAAGCTACACATAAAACCATGACAATAATTCGGTTTGAATGTTCACTCAGTGGCCATGTGGGCTACTCTGGGAATTCTCCTGCAATACAGCCACTATTGCAGCACAGGCTAGATATCAGTTAGTGTGATGTATGAGCCCAGCTTCTACTAATTGGGACATGGCAATGTATTTAATAACACACATTAAAACCGTAATTAGGTGTAAATTGAGCTGCATCCCATTGTCTCCCAATCAACTGCATGAACGATGCCGGTAAACAGACTGATTAATACTCTCCGCAGGAGATGCGATTTAGCTCCAAAAACACCCAGCGTTCCAAGTATCTACTCAGTGGGATTTTCTGCCGTTTATGATACAATATAGATCCGCCCGTCGCTTTTTCCATGCCGGGGGTTGGCTTAGATTGGCTTCTGCGGGTCAAACCATTAAATGGTCAGCCCGACGACATCAAACAAAGAAATAATAGAATATTCACAAGCACCCTGCTGAGATTACACGACATGAAAATATCAACGCGTCAAGATAAGGCTTCGAAGGCACTGCAGGTTTACAGACCTCTTCTGTTGTACCAGCTGGAAAAACCTACACAGGCATTTTATGGATTGGGGAGATATTTGTCAGGCGTGCAGCAAAATGCCCTGTCAGTATAAAGGATTATGGTTTTTATGAGGGTCTGTCGAGGAGGAGGATCCAGCCCCTGTAAACATGCTCCGCAGACCTGCGCTACAACCTGGAAAGGCCATCCAATCACCTAGTTAAAACACCCTTTCAGGATGATTGAATGCATCCGCTGATGCAACTGAAACAAGGAGCCGCTCGCGGTCCAGATCTATCTGAGAAATGGTTTCGGCGTATGCAAATAGACAATTTCTGTGCAAATGCCCTCACGGTTGTCCTGTTGCTTCCGTGAAGATTTAATATGATTGTAAATGATTACTGAGAATCAATATGCAATTCTCCCCTGCGTTTAAGTCTTTCTTTCCACCAGAACATGCTCTCTTTATTGATCACATTCGCTTGTGTCTTCTTGGTTATTTATATGATAATGCAGGGCCGGATGACAGATTTTCATCTTTTGTAATCTGTGCATAAGCAGTTGAAGTCCCTGAGTTATTATTTCAAATCATATTTTCTGCATTTGGATGAAATTACGATGCGATCGAGTCCATCCCCCCCGGACTGATTTGATTCCGGGGAATCTTTTATTTCCGAAGCACGGCGGTTAATTCCTCCACGTGTTCGACACAGGTATGGGTTGTTCCGTTTAAAGCTGTATATGTGTAGCATCAATTTCCTCCATCCCGCGCTTCTGGTCCTTAGCGTGCTATTGCCTAATGTAGACCAGCCAGAGGAAGATAATGAACTGTGGGTATTGATGTGGAACAAGAAAGTAGACTAATGAATTAGAGCTGCTGGGGTGAAATGCTGAATGAGAGCTAATTTATGGTCGCTACAGATATAAGATGCAGAGTCACCGGCGAGCTAAAGGCCTCTGCTGAGAGCTGGAGACTTTTCAGTGATATCAAATATGGAGTTAAACTTAGTTGAGGAAAACTTTTTTTTCCCACTCGCACTTTCTGTTTACGGCTCACTCTAATCTGCGGATTGATTTTAACCCCTGCTGGGTCTTTTCTTCCTGGGTGCTTTTTTTTCTCCAGTCTTGCAGATTCAATAAATCTCTGGTGTGTAAAGAGGCAAATTGGCATGAGTTTAAAGGCTGCCTGCCTCGACTGGTGATTGGTGTGTTTGTGTTTATGTGAATACCGATCATTTTCATTAAAGGTCTGCCTGACAATCACAACAGCAGTCAGGTGCTTCAGAGTTGTATTTCAGTATAAAGTAGAAATTAATCAATGCTGTATCACTTGGCATCAGATTTCAAATATAACTAAATAAACTACAGTATTTTGATGTAAAAACAGCAACCTGAAACAAGTAGGAACATACAAGGTGACTTTAGATACATACATACATACATACATACATATTTTACATATATTTTAAAATGTCATGGCAAAGCTGAATTTTCTGGAATAAATTACATTGAATATTAAATGAAAAACACATTAATTGCACAACATTACTATTTTTACTGTATTTTATTGAATAAAAAACATAAAAATAATAATTTATGTAAATCTGTAAACAAGACTGTGTGTGTGTGTGTGTGGATGTGAAAATGATTAATTGCATTCAAAATAAAAGTTTTTGTTCAAATAACATACACTGTAAAAATAAATATATATATATTTTTACGGTAATATACCGGCAGCTGGGGTAGCCGAAATTCTACCGTTAAATAACGATAAAACCTTAATTTCTTTTACAGCAAAAAATTTAAAAATATAATATAAAAATTATGTTTTGTCAATAGTTGTACAGTTTTATTTTAAATTTACAGTTAAATACCGTATTTTCTATTAAGACACCGTAATATCCGAAATAAAGTTAATATACCGAACTGTTAAAATAGTGAAATCCATTTTGTACCTTTGAATTTCACTGATAACTACCAAATGCAGGTAGTTATGAGAAAGTCACATTATGAACCAAAGCTCATCACAAGTAGCTTTAAAATAGTTAAACATTTAGAAGGTGCTCAGTTTCATTCACACAAACACTAAACACCATCATGGTAAGAATTAATCTGAAATGGGCAATAAACATTCATTTAACAACATTAAATGTAACATACAACCCTAATAAACATAACTGATACAAAAAACTAAGAAGAAACCTAGTTATTTCAAAGAAAAAAACATCAAATTCAAACAAAATTTAAAATGCAACGCAGGGAATTCTGGGAATGTAATTTAACAGGAATTTACCATTAACCATTTAACGGGTTTTTACCGTAGCATTTTCACTGTTTTTACAGTTACATTTACGGCCATTTTTTACAGTGTTTGTTTGTGTACTGTGTATATTTATTATATAAAAGCACAGAGACATTGTATATTTTCTGAAAATATTTACATGTATATATTAATATTCATAAAAATTATATATAAATATACAAATTACATACTTTGCTTAAATATAGGCTATACATGCATTTGTTTGTATCTGCATATAAATAATAAAAAAATACAGTACACACACATATATTATGTGAACAAAAACTTTTATTTTGGATGCCATTAGTCGCATTTAATCGTTTGACAGCACTTGTAAATATAGTGGAGTACATTTGTATAAACTTTTATTGAATTGAACCATGCCTATGATACTAGCCTAAATGATTACCAAATGTGGATTGATATTTACATAGTAGTACTCCAAGAAATTTCCACAGTATGAAATCCAAACATCCCGTCGCATTGCCTACCCCAAACCTTCAGGTTGGTGGCGTTGGTTCCGCTTTCTAGTTGCACAGGGGAAGTTGAGTGTGTAATGCGTTGTATTTACAGGCCGGGGGCTTTCAGCACTGCAGCAGCAAATAGACTTAATTACACCCTGTGCGCTTCAGAAACCCTCTTATCTCAGCTCTGCAAGTCACTACCTAGACAGCTCTTAATTACAACTCACTAAACCTTTCCATCGCTCATATTCGACCGCCGGCGAAGCCTTGGCTGCGTTCTTTAAAAGTGCTCAAGGCGGCGCGCGATATTTGTTGTTCGGTTTAGTCTTTTTAGGAAGTGAAGTATTAAATTGGTCTCCCGGAAGCGCTTTTGGGTTCATTAAAGAGGTGACTGAGTTAAGTATGCAGCTGACGAGGGCGTTCGCGCTCGCGCAAGTCTTGAGCTACGACAGTTTGAAAGAACAGTTCTCACATAAAATAAAACGTCTGTCAACATACTCGCCCTCTAGTTGTTAAGAACCCGGATGCTGTGACATGCTTTTTGGTGGATTTTAGCAGCTCTTTTCCATAGGATATGTTGTCAAGCTCCAAAACAACACAGTAAAAGTGCCATAAAAGTCGTCTGCATACTATATGAGTCTATAGGAGTCAGATTATTTTTTCAATTAGTGTATATATGTGTATATATATATATATATATATATATATATTTTTTAGGGCCAGGACTCGATTAAAAAAATTAATCAAATTAATTACAGGCTTTGTAATTTTGTAATCGCATTTTAATTGCATATAAATATTTGACCTGAGAACAGTGAGAAGTAAGTTTTCTCATATGGATTTTTAGTATACCATTGAAAAATGACTGAATATATAAGCTTAAGCAACAAAATATTGTTTATTTTTGTTCAACCAAGTCCAACAGACCAGTGCAATATTGCCATTAAGTG
>JAUCMU010000027.1:17062230-17072339 GCA_032275025.1 Enteromius treurensis
TATGTCACATATATTAAAAACCTATATCAAAACCTATATTAAAACATATATGTTTATATAGGTTTTTTCCGTGTGGGACTCTAGCAAATTTAGTGTTCCTGTCTGTTGGAAATAATATAGTACTATGTGTTACATTTATTCATTTAGCAGATGCTTTTATCCAAAGCGACTTACAGGTGGGAAAAACATCAAGCAATTAGTCCTAAAGAGGCTAAATGACATAGGAAAGTGCTCATAATACCGTATAACAGGCAATGTTCAAATAAGTACAGGCTAGAAATTGATTGATTGATTGATTTTTTTTATGATGTCAAATAGTATTGAAAGAGATGGATTTTCAGCAGTCGTTTGAAAGTTGTAAGGGAGTTGGCATTTAGGATAGAGATGGGAACGATGTAAGAGAATGTTCTGGAAAGATATTTTGTGCCTCTTTGTGATGGTACAATGTCACTGGCAGATCTCAGAGTTCTGGAGGGAGTGTAGATTGGTGGTAGTGAGTAAGCGGCCGCCGAGCCTGTGGTTGTTCCATATTCCATATTCAAGCATCATTGTCTCGAATTTAATGCGAGCTGCAATCGGGAGCCAGAGCAGGGAGATGAAGAGAGGTGTGACATGGGCCCTTTTGGGCTCGTTGAAGACCATTCGTGCTGCTGCATTCTGAATCATTAGTAGAGGTTTTATTGTGCAGGAGGGAAGACCGGCTAGAAAAGCATTGCAGAAGTCCAGCCTGGAGATGACCAGGGCCTGGATAAGAAGTTGAGTGGCCTGCTCTGTAAGAAAGGGCCTGATCTTTCTAATGTTGTGTAGGGCAAACCTGCAAGATCGGGCAGTTTTAGCAATATGGTCTTTGAATGAGAGGTGGTCATCGAAGATAACTCCAAGATTTCTTGCAGAAGTTGATGGGGTAATGGTTAATGTATCCAGATGGATGGTGAAATCATGCTGTAGAGTTGGAGTTGCAGGGAAAACGAAGCAGAATTAATCTGCTTAATATCTTCTAACACCTTATATTGATGGGTCCACAACATATTGATGTATACATATTGACATATTATATGTCAACTTATTCTACTAACCCATAAACCTAAATTAGAGACAGCTCTGAGAGACATACAGTTAATTAGTTGAGTAGTTACAATGGTACTTATAGTAAGTAGAGTGGACTACCAAAATAAAGACTAACCTTATCTCCTTTTTTTTAATCTTGAGATGGAAATAGGCTTCCATAAATACTAGTTAATATTACTAGTGCATATTTCCGTAGTAGCTTTTCACTTTTGTTGTGCGAAAAAGCAGTTTGGTTATTCTGCAATACAAATTTGGAATAACATGAGAGTAAATCGACTATAATTTACAACAGAATTTTAATCTCTGGGTGAAATATTAATTGCATGTTACGAGTGGTAGAGACCGCTAAGGATTCAAATATACGTTTGGTTTAAATCCAGACAGTGCATTATGCAGCTGTCAGCTGTCATGTGAAGGTCGGAAAACTTCACCATCAAGACCCATCTAAACTTTGCGAAAGATTTCATTGCGGTCGGAACTACTGATGGATTTCAGATCAGTTGTTAGTTTGTGCCTTTCCTCTTCAATCAGCTAAACCACAAACGACCAGCTGCCCGAGGCTACGAATGACTCATCGTGTGCCGGCCTACGTGAGAGTTCCTCTTGTCAGGAAGAGTCTTTTAATCCTTTGTCCCAAGGCCCATTCGCTGCTCTCACCGACTGAGGTTCAGAGGTTTGCTTGACACTGCGGATTCTGCGTTTCCGATCGCAAGAGCCCATTTGAGGAAAAGAGAGAACATAAAGGGAAAAAAGTGCCTGGTTGGTGATGAAATCCATTATTTAATAGACTTCAATGGGTGTGATATTTAATGTGCTTTTCAGAACTCTGACATGCAGAATGATTTAACTTGACTAAAAGTATAAGGATGGGATGTCACAAGGACTAATTCATACGGTGGCCGAAAGAGCTCAATGCGCTGCAAACTTAAGAAAGCACATGCAAACAGAAAAAAAAACGTGCAAACAGAAAAAAACACATGCAAACTGCAAATTTGGGAACCATCTGGGACCTGATTATTTGTTCTGTGGCTTTTGGTCAGAGCAGAGATGTTGTCTCTAACTGAACTAAAAGATGAGCTTTTTTTGTGTTTATTTTAACAACCTGATAAATACAGTCATACAGTCTTTTGGATATCATTAGACTAATCTGACGAGTTACACACTTAAGTTTAAAACATTATTTTAATGCTATGTTAGCTAGACTTACTCTCAGATGGGTTCATCACTTTTTGAGGTCCCCCTGAAACATTTCCGTTGTGGTCCGTGCTATTTGCAGCGCCTCTCTGTGTTTGGTTGCACTGTGAGAAATTGCAGCTTGCATGTGTTTTTTTCTGTTTGCATGTGCTTTCTTAAGTTTGCAGCGTTTTGAGCTCTCTCGGCCACCGCAAATTCAAGGTAAAGTGCTCAAAAATTGAAATGATTCGAAATTCATAAACACTGGACTAATACCCATTTAAGCACCAATAAATGTTCCAATAGCTTTAAAATTGAATATTTACAGGCAACTTTTTTAAGATCCAGAAACTTTATTTTAATAATACAACTCTCTAAAGGACATTACTGTACATTTACATTTCCTGAAGGAAATGTCAATTCCAACAGTATTAAGGATACGGTTTTACCTAAGCTGAGGTTTTATTCTTTGAAAATGCATAGAATAATGGGTTTTTGTCATGACATATTTGTTTACTGTGCATGACAGGTACCTATCCAAAAAGGCCAGTGCAGTGATGTTACCATATTACCATCAAATACATTTTAAATGCTGAACATTCTATTAAACGTCAGTTGGAATTTTAAAAAGTTAAAGGAATGCACACCTAACATTAAAAATACTGCAATTATTTACTCACCATTATGTCATTCAGCTTTTATGCTGTTATTTTTCTGTGGAAGATAAAAAAATTATGATATTAGAGAGGGATCAAAATGTTAAGCTCCATAAATATCATAAAAGCCCTATAATATAGCATCCCACAGGTTGTTTACTATATTCTGAATTTTAATACTTGCAGCCAGATCTTTAGAACAAACCCAAATTGAAATGTTTGAAGGAAATCAATGCTGTGCTGGCTTGCAAACACTAATGATTCCGTTTCTTTGAGCTTTCAATTTGTTCTTTCCATACGTCTCCTGGCAGGCATTCAACAGAACTCAAACTGAGATAATTCACGCATGAGGCAATTGCAAAGAAATCATCTGAATTAATTAGAACCACTTACAGTTTAGACCAAGCGAATTCTAAACGGGACACGGGAGACAATGTGGCTTTAAACACCAACAAAAGATTCAACTGCGAGTCACACAACAGGTATCTGATTATCTTGTCTTTTGAAGCATTATTCAAACTTAAAATGAATGTTTTTTGTATTTTAGCATACACAGTTCGATCATTTGGAACCAATTCTATTTCTTATTCTAATTTCCATAACATTCTCATTTGAATCAGTTCCGCGATATGGGTCAAATACAGATTGTTACCTCTGCGTGGCTCGAGTTATGCTGAGATCTGCATTAAATAAATTGAGGCCCTATTATTTTTCCAATTAGGTTTTAGGCAAACGTGATTAAAAGATAAGTGCGAAAACGCTGACGTTCCCCTCCAGTAGACTGGAGCACATCACAGCTTTGAACAAACAACAAAGGTTTGAACCTCTGAGCCAAATAGCATTAATTTGAATGGAAGTAATGTTTTCCTGCTCAAAATACCAAAATTAATGTTCACTTTGCCAGTAAAACATGGTAGTCGTAAATAATTGCTAGTTTCACAAACCACAAATCTGGCAGGTTATGGTGACATCTGATAATAATACTACATTTTTACATTCTCTGGTGCAGAACTCTCTCCACCATGGTGCTAATGTTCTGCAAAGTTGCCAGAAACATTGGCATTATTAGGATGCCATCTTGGCGTGGGCTTTTGGATATGCAGTGTGGCAAACCTGATATCACTATGAGAAGGAATACAATCTGGCTTCGAGAAAGGATTTTGCCATTTGAATGTAGACTGTAAAAATAATTTATATTTTCACTTCAGTCATTAGATTGCTGTTTCTTTGGCTTTTTCTTTTAATACTAGGAATTTCTCAGAAACTGATAGTATATTTAAAGGGCCCCTATATTGCCATTCATGCAGTGTGTAAATAGGGGCACTTTATTATACAGCTACCAAGAAATTGCAAGTAACCGGTTAAATCAATACAAAAACAGTAGTAAAATGTACTCCAATGACCTGAATAGTAAAATGGTCAAAACTAATTAATCTTTGTGTAACAAAAATAAATAAATCGATTTACAGCATATTAATCAGTTAAACAAAGTTTAACACTTAAAGTTTTTCAGTTGCGCAGTTCAAAACCTCACTTTCTTTAATTGGCCAGGTCTGGACTCCTGAACAGCAAAGCGCAAAGTCATTTAGTTTGTTCCTCAGTGTTTCTGTGGTCCCCGAACACGCTTTAATTGAAATTCCCCCATTGTTCACGCCGACAGTTTTGATTTACAGAGATAAGCGACTTTGCCGTGACCTTGGCGGGCTGTGACATGGGTCATGGGCTTAGGTGCTTTTGCAAGCATCCTCAATCAACTCGGACTGGCTCGGATTAAACCGCACCATTGGCCCACAAAGATTAGTCCTTTATTTGCTCCGTCGTCTCTTTCTTCTCTGGTGGCGGCATCCTGAGGAAGGGGGGAAGGAAACGTGTAAACAGTGCTTCAGTCAGCAGCTTGGCAGCCCCTTTAGTTCCAAATGACCAATGATATTGATTACATAACACTGCGTGGTCCACTCCACTGCCCTTCTATTGTACGCGCTTATCAAACGAGGTGCACAAAGCAAATTCATTTACTGTTTACTGTCCCTGAGAGGGTGGAGTCCATGTGTGAAAACATTCAGTGACATGGGGCTTCTTAGGTGCTTTTCATTAAATAAAAATGTATATCTCTTTGTTTTTGGAGCCAAATTTTAAAACAAAGGAAAAAACTATTCCAAATTATACCAAAGGAAACTTTTTTCTTGGTCCATATCTGATTAAATTTAGGCCACGAAACAATAGTTGAGTAACACCATTTGAAAATCATGGCTCGACATTGTAAGCATTTCCCTTGCATTTGTGGTTAAAAATAGTGTAAGAACGGGAAAATCTAATTATGACCCATGCTGGAAAAATAAGTTGTAATTTTGAGCTAAAAAGAAGGTTTTAACAAAAATAAATTAACTAAGCCCTCGTCTAATGCTCCAGACAGTACTTAAACATCTACAATGATCCTAATTGGTACGTTTTCTGAGATGCATGTTTGTAGGAAATGAATCAATCTTTAAGGCATCTTAACTTTAAACTATTACTTCTAGCTAAAATACCAGTGCATAGTCCATAATAACTTCCTCTAGTGGAAAATAGAGGATGGATACCCGACCCGAGCCCGACGGTACCAGAGGCTACCCAACGGGCCAGGCCGGGTTCGGACAGCTATTTAGAATGGATGCTTGGGTTCGGGTCGGGTTCAGTCACATCAGTGCAAATGTGCGCCTGTGTTATAACGGCGCTTTTTGTCCCGTGTGCGCTGATGCTCTCATCTGTCGACATTTCCAAACGCCTTTCTACAGTGGCTTAATAAAAGCGGACTTTCCACGCAAAAAAGTGCATGTGTAATTAGTATGAGAAAAAAAAATTAGATTTTAACTGTGTTGGGCTGGGATCGAGCTCTGACATAAATATCTTAATGCCTGTCGGGCTCGGGTCGGGTTCGGTTACTGCTCTGTCGGCCGAGGGCCGGGCTTGGACAGAAAAATGCAGCCCGATCCGCACTCTAGTGGAAAAGGCTCTCAGATTAAAATTCACCCACATTTATGTTTAGAACTACTTAGGAGTGTTTTTACTTTTAAATGGTGTTTGATCCATTGGTGAGCAAATGATATGTTAAATTTCTTCAAATCTGTTCTGATGAAGAAACTTACTCAGTTACATATTGGATGCCACGGAGGAGAGTAAGTCTTATAAAATCTTATAAAATTGTAATTTTGGTGTGAACTATTCCTTTGAAGACTTTGTAGGCTATATGCTCAAGGGCTACCAGTTTTAAAATAACACAAATGAACACGTTTTCATTTTTGGGTGAACTATCCCTTTAAACAGTTACCGCACCAATCACTCGTCAAATATATTCGTTCACTTCTACCATTAGAGCCAGCGAGTCTCAGTGAAGTGTGAAGTGAGTTTATTTCACAGTAACTGTGTTCATTCTAGTGACCTTGCTTACTGTAATTGATATTAATTGCCTGCCACACATCTTGTTCTGTATACATACTTGGCCGAATCTTTGCTCTCCTGCTTTCAAGCTGCATAACATAATGAATTATTGAAAAGTCGTATATTCCTCAAGCCTGGTCAAGAGAAAATTGATCGTGCAGGATAAAGCTGTCAAGCTGCTTATATCGGCCTGTAGCTGCTTTACTGTAGCATTTCAATCCAAATAATCGAATGATTCACAGTGGCTATTGATCCAATGAATGAATTTATGAACAGAATTAGAAGTGCTGGGTGTGAAATAGGTAGCTATGAATAACGTTATAACTATTAAAAGAAATAAAACTATACTGTAGATTAAGTCCTTGGCCTGAAAGCATGAGTTACTTACGATTACAAAAAATAACAGACAAAAGATAATAAATTATATATATAACAAACCCTAAATAAATAAATGTAAATGCATGCATTTACCAGATACTTTTATCCAAAGCGACTTACATTGCATTGAAGGCATACATTATTTGTGAGTTCATGCATTCCCTGGAAATTGAACCTATGACCTTTGTGTTTGAGTTGAAGGAATACATAAATATTATATTTTATATATATATATATATTTTTTTTTTTTCTCTCATCACACTCATACAAAAGAAAATATACAATTATGTAATTAAAAAAAATATGCGTTTATTTGCAAAAACAGATGTTTTTTCAAAATGTCAAAAATCAATTTTATGATCATGTTTTTATTAGGTTTTATTTTAACATTATTTTTAACCTAATTAAAATAACCAAACTGCAGTTTGATTGAGATTAATTGGAATGCAAATGAATTTTTCATATATATATATATATATATATATACTGCTTAAAAAAAAAAAAACTCAGATAACACATCCTAGATCTGAATGAATTAAATATTCTTGTTAAATACTTTGTTCTTTACATAGTTGAATGTGCTGGCAACAAAATCACACAAAAATTATCAATGGAAATCAAACGTATTAACCCATGGAGGTCTGGATTTGGAGTCACACTCAAATTTGAAGTACAAAAACACCACAGGCCGATCCAACTTTGATGTAATGCCCTTAAAACAAGTCAAAATGAGGCTCAGTGTGTGTGGCCTCCACCGTACAACACCTGGGCATGCTCCTGATGAGGTGGCGGGTGGTCTCCTGTAGGATCTCTTCCCAGACCTGGACTAAAGCATTCGCCAACTCCTGGACAGTCTGCGGTGAAACGTTGTGCTGGTGGATGAGTGAGACATGATGTCCCAGATGTGCTCAGTTGGATTCATGTCTGGGGAATGGGCGGACCAGTCCATAGCATCAATGCTGTCGTCTTGCAGGAACAATTGACACACTCCAGCCACATGAGGTCTAGCATCATCTTGAATTAGGAGGAACCCAAGGCCAACCGCATCGGCATAAGGTCTCACAAGGGGTCTGCGGATCTCATCTCGGTACCTAATGGCAGTCAGGTACCTCTGTCGGGCACATGGAGGGCTGTGTGGCCCTCATAAGAAAAACCACCACACACCATTACTGACCCACTGCCAAACCAGTCATGTTGGAGGATGTTGCAGGCAGCAGAACGTTCTCCACGGCATCTCCAGACTCTGTCACGTCTGTCACATGTGCTCAGTGTTAACCTACTTTCATCTGTGAAGAGCACAGGGCACCAGTGGTGAATTTGCCAATCTTGGTGTTCTCTGGCAAATGCCAAATGTCCTACACAGTGTTGGGCTGTAGGCACAACCCCCTACCTGTGGACGTCGGGCCCTCATACCACCCTCATGGAGTCTGTTTCTGTGGTCTGTGGTCACCACCTACAGAACCACTCCTTTATTCGGGTGTCTTGCTAATTGCCTATAATTTCCACCTGTTGTCTATTCCATTTGCACAACACCATGTGAAATTGATTGTCAATCAGTGTTTGGTTTCACAGAAGTGTGATTGACTTGGGGTTACATTGTGTTACTTAAGTGTTCCCTTTATTCTTTTAAGCAGTATATATATATATATATATATATATACAGTATATACATGCATACATACATACATAAAAATAAAGTTTAAAATATTAATACATATTTTAATAAATATTTAACATTAATACGCCATTACTATTAAAAATTAATAACTACATTAATCATTTATACTAAAAGTTGATAATTACTATACTAAAATATACTAAAAACTAATCGTTTATACCAATAGTTTTTTTGGTATTATCATTCTTACTGAAAATGTTGGTATCAGTCCAAGCCTACTTCATGCCACTATTGGCAAAAAAGATCAAGAAGATAGTCTAACACAAAGCTCATACCAGCTGTAGACTTGAGAGAAAGAGAGAATTAAAGGACTCTTTAGAGGAGCCAGAATTGAGCAGAATCTTGGTAGTGGAAGTCTTTGAAGACTTCTACCATAATCCCGTCTGCACCCATGCCACCCCCTCCACAGCTTTAATTCCCGAAGTCTTAGCCCTTCTTCTGCCAGAAAGCGGACTGGGGGTCAATGCAGTGCGCCAAGATATGAGCCTGGCAGTGTTAGGATTGAAACTGAACAGATCACACTGTAGCCTTTTCCTGAATGCGACATTAATCCAGTATGGATAGTAAGAGGATAGAGAACTATTGTTGGGGAATTGTGTAGGGTGAATTCACGTCTGAAGCCGAATGCTTGTATTTTTCTAATAATGGGCCACGCTTAGCATTGTTTGGGTGTTCAATGGTCGATTATTTGCAGCTGTAAAGTGGGCTGTCAATATCCTCTGGGTAATATCGAAAGCCAACTCATAAAACACAGACTAAGACTAATCCAGGATTTAAAAGAATTTTAGCATCTGCAGCGCCGCACTCAGTTTGGTTTTACTGGCTGAGGATTGTAATCAATAACTAATCAATGAAAAAAATGTAATCTTTCACATCACAGCTGATCACCCAACGGTGAAATGAGGAACGGTTCACTGAGGATTTTCTCCTAGATCTATAAAAACGGACAATATATTTCATGTTTGTTCTGGCATTGTGTAAGAAGAATGACTGTGGTCGTTCTTCTTAAATGGGCACCGCTTTTGATTTACACGCCAACATTAAGAAGCTCTAGAAAGATAGATGAGAAGACATGTGAAAAATGGTGGGTGATTTGTGCTTGAGGGCCACTCTTTCTTTAAGAGTAAAAAATGAAAGAGATAAATGCCTTGAGATACAAATCTGAACGAAACTGCTCATTTGCTTTTAAAACCAAGACAAATTCATGAGACTGCTAGTCAATATGTGGGATACACCACTGGACAAAGGTCAGGGCAAGAGAGGGCTTATATCAATGATCATTAGCATACAAGCTGACGTTTGGTCATGTGATGCAAATTCCATTGCCCGTTGGTCTTTGAAGTCTTGGAAATTACACAAAAGGAACTGATGGCATGAGAATATTTGATTGCATGCTACAAACGAGAACAAACAAATCTTTTTAGTGTGGTTTCAAACAAAGAATTATGCAGCTAAACTGATATTAATGCAGTAAACACACCACAAGGGTTTTTTACCTAGGATGCATTAAATTAATTAATAAGTGATAGTAAAGATATTCTGTCAAATAAACTAGTTTGTTTAATGTATGTATTTCTAATACTCAAAAAAGAAAGGTTTTTAACTGTAAAAAACAGTGAAAATGCTACAGTAAAATACGGATAAATTAACAGGGAAACACCATAAACTGACATTCCCAGAATTCCCTGCGTTGCATTTTAAATTTTGTTTGAATTTGATGTTTTTTCTTTGAAATAACT
>JAUCMU010000027.1:17090774-17105025 GCA_032275025.1 Enteromius treurensis
ATGTAAGTAGTTTTCTAATCAGCAATAAATAAATACATATAAAAATATAAATACAAAATATAACAATTTTGGATCAATCCATATAAGTTGCATTTTAAAAATAGTATACTGGTTAAAGACAACCCGACCCACTTTCAGGTTAAACCCCGCCCACTTCCGGGTTAGGCCCCTCCCAGTCCGAGTACAGATACAGATACAGATAATTCATATGGTTAACAGATACAGATACAGATACAGATAATACTGTACTCGCTCATCCCTACAGTCCAGTATTTCAGCTGACCAATATAAGGTTCGGAAAACCGTTATTCACTGGAACAGCACCGTGTGACATTGTGATAGAAGAAAAGGAGAGAAGAAACACTGATACGCAATAAATAGGGATTGAGAAAGTTTTAACAAATCGAGTTTGACTTAAAAACAATGTTTTGTATTCGAGCAGTTTGCATGTTTAATGGTAAAACACATTAAACACGAAGAGCGCCTATTTTTCACATTCCTTACAATAGTGGACTTACCAAGGGGGTTATGAAGCTGGTTAAGATGATACTGGTTTTAGTCTGCTACTTTTACAACTTTCGGAGCTATAAGCATTATAAAATTAAGAGTTGAATCAAAAAAAAAAAAAAAAACAGATTATGGCCAAAAGGCACAGCATCACCAGAATTCACAAATCATGCAGAATGACATTCGGGATTATTTGCATGTTTATAGCCAAAAGAAATCTGAATATCAAACTGCAAACTATCTTTACTGCGGTGTCAAACCGCTCATCTTCTGCCTCCTTCCTTTTCTCACCTCTTCCTGATCTTGACGTCTGTCCTAACCACCGCAGCATTTTGATTTTAGCTTATTTCGCTATCCAGCTGAGTTCTCTTTGCTCATCCGATATTTCCTATTTCTGCTGCCAAAGGTATCTAAAACGTCACCCGTAGTGTATTGTTCATGTGAAATGTAGGACGGAGGGGACAAACGACCCAGAGCATCTCTGAGATTATTTGCATGATTGGCTCATGCGTCACCGGCCAAACTGGCCGGTCAATTTTTATTAATACCCGCCAAAATGATTTTTAACCCGCATTTGGCGGGTTGGTGGAACCCTGTTCTGTACCCTACCACCCTGCATCCTTATTCATTTTCTTTCTCTAAACTATTTATCTTGATAATTTACTGAATGTTCATCCATTGTCAAAATGTATAACTCTTGTACTGTCCTTTGTTTATATGCTTTCCAATTGAACATTGGATGCTAAAATAATGTTCCTCAAAATGCATTAGTTAGTTCTCTGTGCTATAGTCTTAACCCTCAAAACATCTAGTCATTAGTTAATTGTATAAGTCATTAAATTCAAAATGGTCGATCAAGTTATCATAAACTGTCAAACATATTTTCTACACCATTCTATTAGACTTTTTGTAAATTTACCATGAATTGTGCAAGTGAATATTGACTTTCACTAATAAATATAAAATAGATCAATTATAAACCAGTTCTCTGAAATAGCTCAAAGATGCATCTCAAGAATCTCCTGTCTGGTAAGCATATACTGTAGACAGAGGACAATACAAGACTTACAAATCTGATGATGAACATTCGGGGTAAACAGCCAAGAAGAAGAAGAAGAGGTGTAAGGATTTTATGATGGAAGGGTACAGAGGCAAAACAGAGGAAGAGGCAGAAGAGACCAAGAACAAAGGCACATATTTTATCAGATCAAATAAGGGCCAATGGCTTTTCAGCCAACAATGGCTAAAGGGTGCAGCTATTGGGAGATGTACCATATCCTCAATAATTTTAAACATTTTGAAACTGTCTTTCAATCAATATCCCACATACAGTAATACAGTGATGTACATTTGTACTTTTAAAAGGTTATATAAACAGCACAGAAACTGTCCTCCAAACTGTTGGCATAGTTTACATAGTTACAGGCTTTTGCTGAGGAGCAGAGCCAGCGACCCAGCCGTTATGCGGCGGTACAGCACCGTGGCGATGGGACATGACATCGCCGTTCCCTTCTTCAGGGAATGAGGGTTACATACGTAACCGAGATGTTTCCTTTCAGTCGATCACCCTGAGTCAAATCGGATGTGACCGACGAATTGGGATCCCTACCAAAACATTGGATACTGCCCCTTCCAGTGTCCTGTTGGAGCCTCCCAAGCCTCCTCTATTTGGCATAAGCTGGGGCTCAGCCACAAGAAGGCCAGCTACTGTTGTTAAAGCACTACCCATGCAGTAAGACTGGAACACTGGGAAGTCTCACGTTCTACTGAACAGAAACATCCGGACGTCCCAGCCTTCCCATAGTAGGTTTCAGAACGTATACTCATATGGACAAGATTTCAGTGCATATGGAAAAATTGGAGGTGATTGAACTCTCTTAAGGTAGCAGAAGGTCTGCCGGGGAAACACAGGGCTCTGAGGCTATACTGTGGAAATACACACATGGAATCCTTTCAGGTTACTCCACATGGACCCCAGCCCTCTACTGGTTCTCAAGGATTCATAGAGTGAGGGCCGGGAGCGACTTAAAAAATTATGGAGCCACAAACAAATCCTTCAAGTGCTCTTCAGTGACAATATACAGTAGCTAGAAGAAAGACAGTCTAAAGTGTCATTACTCTATCTGCAACCTCCTCAATAGGTTCAAAAGGAGGTTTGCAGAGAGCCTTCAAGACCATGGCTAGGACCATGGCAAGCTGGTGATCTCTACACCATGAAATGAAAAGTTTCCACTTCAGGCCATACAATTTCCTCTTAGAGGGAGCTCTGAATTAGAGGGTGGTCTCAACAACCTCAGTTGAGAGACCCGAAGCTACGAGCTGTGCCCCCTCAAAGGCCAAGTCCATAGCTTCCACAACTCCGGATGGGAGTGAAAGATGGTGCCCCCCGCCTGTGAGAGGAGATCCCTTCTCACTGGAATTTCCAATGGAGAGCCTTAGAGGAGAGAAATCACAAGGTGCATGAACGCCGCTTGTACAAGGTGTCCAAACGCTGTCCCTACCCGTAATGTTATTAGGTCAGGGAAAAGCATACATTCTAAATTGTTGTTTGCTATTTTGAACCCCCTTTCATTTTTGATGAAAATGTGCCTTTACATATAGACAATGGTGCCTTGTGCTTAGACTTGGACATGCTGTTCGTATTTTAAATCAAGAAAGACAACCTCAAATAAGACGTTCACACAAATAGCAATTCACTAAATGGCAGAATCTTTAACCCTATCTCATGAAAGCAATATTTTGTGTTTCTATTTGGCAGAAAATGTATTGACTTTGACTTTTTACAGTCCAAAAGACTGATAAAATCATTATTAATGACATGGCTGATTTGCAGGGCAAAATTCAGGTCAGGTGTCACTGTGTGTCATAAATAGATAATTTAACCTGCATTGAATTATTACTAGGGCCGGGACTTTAACGCGTTAATTTAGATTAATTAATTACACAAAAAATAACGCGTTAAGTTTTTACCGCAGTTAATCGCACTTATTTTTAAACAGTGGAACGTTTCTCACTTGATGAGTTTCGGCGGATCGATACACTGGAGGCAGTGTTGCCAACTTAGCGATTTTGTAGCTAGATTTAGCGACTTTTCAGACCCCTTTGGCAACATTTTTCCAAAAAAGCGACAAGCGACAAATCCAGCGAATTCTTGGACAAACCTTAGCGAGTCTCTGGTAGTGCCGCGCGCGTGAGTTCTTGTTTTCACAGCGCGCACACCCCTCTCTGCGTCTGTTCTGTTTAGCGCGCGGCTGTGAGGAGCAGAGCTTTCAATGAAAATAGATATTATGTTGCTGCTAACTCTATTTTACATGTAAATATAGCCCAAATCACAGCATAGCCATTGTATACATCTTATGTCTATTTGATTTAATCAGAAAACAGCTTGATTATAAATCAGGATATTAATCCAGATTAACATCTTGTAAGGTAGAGCTAGTTTAACCTAATAATGGGGTACATTTCAGTCACTATTTCATATTCATTCCGTTTTTCTGACAAAAGAAACCATTAAATATATCAATGAAAACAGTTATATTGAGAATTTGGGTGCATTAAATTACATAATGTGACTACAGAGAAGCAAGATAATTTGACGCACTGACGTATTGAATATGCAAATTGATGTATGACGTCACCTAGCGACATCTAGTGACTTTTCAAGCTGGCTTTATCTACTTTTCATTGAAAAAAGTTGGCAACACTGTGCTTGAGGCGTTTTTGTTCCAGATGCACGGCGAAAGTAAAAGTCCATTCGAATGTAATGTTAAGATAACCCAAACTTTGGGATGTATATAAAATCTAAATCTTTCATTTATCACTGTCTCAACAACACTAAAGTTATGTTTTAAGTTTTGCCATATGAAATAATAATCATGATTTTTTTTTATTCGCACAAGTTAACTATAGACCGCTAACAGTGTGGGTAATGCCTTGAAGTATAGACAACAGCGCCACCTGCATGTCGTTTATATGCTAGCTGCAGAAAAAAGGCTACGCTATAACGTACTTATCATCTGAAAAAAGTATAATGTAATCATCTTGACAAGCAAACTGAAGAAAAGTAATGAAGTATACAATCAAACATCTCACAAGCATGAACCTGCATATGGTGCAGGAGTTTGTCAAGAAGTTGATTTAACAAAGGCATAACCAGAAAAATTAGACATATGATTAATCTTATGAACTCGAAAAGAATGATATTACCTGTGCTGAACACCTCGGATAAGACATCTATAGTTTTTTTTTTTTTGTTATTTTATTGTTTTTCTATAGCCTCTTCGAGCCAACTGCACGGGCGAAGCATCAGAGAAGCACGCGCAAGACCAGTTTATTTATTATGTATATAATAATACATAAATAAAATAATAATAAATCCAGAATATACATAAAAAAAAGTCTGCAGACACAATAACTTTATTTAATATATATATATATATATATATATATATATACTGTTATAAAGACATTAATTTACATAGAACGCATTATAATTGTGCTAGATAAAGACATTTGTGATTGCGTATTACATTTTGTTTGCTCGTTATAGTTAATGGGTCATACTTTTTATTGGGTGGCCTTAAATACTATAAACGTGCATTAAAATATAAGTACATTGTTCTTTCTGTATTTATATTTTATTGCAAAACTATTTTTACTGTTAGTGAGGTGGGATACGGGTAAGATTAGGAACGGTTTTGATGGTGTTGGTGTGTTTAAGGGTGTGTTAAGGTGTAAGGGATTGGTCAACAGTGTAATTGTAAATGCACAATTAATTACAGATGTAGTATTTTTTATATGTAAGTACAATGTGGAAACATCTACGTACACAATAAGTGCATTGTACAAAATGATTGATGGTAGTTAAAGCCACCTAATATGAAGTGGGAACGCTTACTGTAAATAAAACTGTGTCAGAAGAAGTGAGAGCAGGGTGCTGGGTAAAATGAAAGCAGAACAGCTTGAGACGCCGTTGCAGAGTAAAGTATCACAGCAGTCATTGGTGAAAGTGAAGTTTAAACCCATGGCAAACTTCTCTCCCCTTAGTCCACACAGGGCAGGAAGAACGCAGCTCTTCTCATACAAGAGGACTTGAAAGTCCCCTGTTCAAAGAAAATGACACATTGACATGCACAGATGTCTCCTGTATCACTTGCATAAGCAGTGGTATAATCAGTACAATATCTTCACAGAAGACTTTCAAGCAGATGTGCTTATTTTAGTTATGCACAGTAAGGTGTGAATAAATATGCTCTTTAAAGTATGATCACTGAAATGTGAAGTTGAGATTAAATCCACACTCATCTATGGCTGACTGCGACAATTTTACATTCACATACCCCGCTGTGCTATAGCTTTGCTAGAAAGACAGAGCTGACCCGGTGGACACCTGGTTGGGAACTTGAGACAGTCCAGTGGTGAGATAGAAGGAAATACACACGTATAACAGAACAGAGGAACTACAAGAGAACAAATAAATATAATTTAATATTTAGGTGGAATGCATGTAGGTTACTTGACACTTCATATTTAATTCACTGTTAGTCTAATACAATAAAACAAATGTGAAAAAAAGACAGCAACAGCTTATTTTTCACTTACCCACAGACGGTAGAAGACAAAGGAAAAGCAAGCATCTAAAAATTTGAGACATGTTTCTTGGTCTCAAATTATTAATCAGCACAGTTCCTTTAAGATTCATAAAGGTCCAGTTTGTACATGATCTGTGTATAATCAGCGATCTGACCCTGAAATCAGATGTAAGCGGATTATCATCTTTGCTCTAACCCTCCCCTTTAACCATTAAAAATGTGTCTCCACCTGGAAACACCATTGAATTGAGTTTGTTGACAGTGCTCGGAGTTCAAACTTTGATAGAGCTCTCAATTCCCCATTACTCAATTTTATATAATCATGCAGCCAGAAACAAGTTACAATCTTATAATACTGGTGTAAATAAAAAAAAACTGTATTACTTTTAAGTATCTGCCAAGGATTTGATAATCTTAAAGTTACAATCCAACGCTGGCAAGAGCAGAGAAGCAGCACGGATTTGATTAGAGAATATATGTTAATGAAAGACACGCAGGGGAGAGGATGGAAAGTCAAATGACTGAGTCTTGTGACTGTAGAGGTTCAAAAATCACGATTTAAATAAACTGATTCCTCAAGGCAGCTTAGCTCATAAACAAGGCAGATAATATTCTATAAACAGTATACAAAAATAACTATATACTTCACAGCCACACAATTGTCATTTTTGACCATGAGACTGCTGAAATAGTCTGTATTAGCATTGACTACATTTAGACATTTCTTTGGGACACCTTAAAACTGACTTTTTTTTACATTTGTAAGTGCACAGATTCACCCTAATGTTCATGTACTCCACCTGACTCTAAAGACAGCAGTTATATCAACACCAAATCAGTTCAAAAAGTAAAACAGGACAAGAATAGGTTTGATTCTTCCTTTATTGTGATCCAAATTTGTACAAAATGGAGATTAGCGGTTAGACTTGGCCACTCTCTCCAGCTCATCTTTCTTCTTGATGGCGTAAGAGTTGGAGGAACCCTGCAAGTAGACCAAAAACCAAACTTTAGTAATCAAATAAAAAAAATTTATAAGGAGACAAATTACGTAGACGCCATAGTAAAAATAATACGCTCTAATGAGATTGTTTCTCTCACCTTGGCGGCATTGATGAGCTCATCAGCAAGACACTCTGCAATAGTCTTGATGTTCCTGAAAGCAGCTTCTCTTGCACCAGTGCAAAGCAGCCAGATGGCCTAAAAACATAACACAATGAGCGACCGCATCTTCCCCTGTCATTTCTGTGCTCTGGATTTTTTTTAATGAACAGCCACACAAGCATTGACAGTGTCTAAGGATACGAAATGCATCCTAAATTACAACAGGTCAACATGCATTTTTCTTAATGCCGTGTTCCTGGTCCCATTAAACATCTCATTGATATTTGTTTTACTCTACCCAAAAACACATTTAGCCAGTAAACAATTAACACTTTAACCAAATTTTTTCAAACGGACCTGGTTGACCCTGCGCAGAGGTGACACATCAACAGCCTGTCTCCTCACGGTTCCAGCACGTCCGATACGAGTGGAGTCCTCACGAGGGCCGCTGTTGATGATAGCGTTCACCAGGATCTGCAGAGGATTCTAGAAAGGACATAAATATTGTCTGGTTATTAGAAAGTCCCAGCATCTTAGAAGTAGTTTGATCATTTGGAACACAAAACTGAGATTGTACTATAAATTTAAGTAAGGACAAAAGCAACAAGGTCTTAAATTTCTTGGAGAACAGTTGTCTCACCTCGCCGGTGAGCAGGTGGATGATCTCAAAGGCGTGTTTGACGATGCGGACGGTCAGCAGTTTCTTGCCGTTGTTGCGTCCGTGCATCATCATGGAGTTAGTGACGCGCTCCACAATGGGACACTGAGCCTTACGGAAACGCTTGGCTGCGTATCTCCCGCTGGAATGAGGGAGGTATTTGGCGTATTTCTCCTTCACTGCAATGTAATCCTAACAAGAGAGAGACATACATGATTATTTGCTCAACCTTACTGTATTACAGAAGCCATATTAATTTCTCCAGCCTCTAAAATATCAATGTGATTAAAATGTTACTGAAAACGTGCTACATGCCTTCTGCAAACTTATTTATTGCTTATTCTTTTAAGTAAAAGACTATATATAATTCTATAACATTGCAATACATATCTTCATGCAATAATCTCTTTACTAGACGTTCATATTCATAATCTTTCAAAATGAACATTCACAACTTAAATTTAGCATATTACATTAATCACATCTAGATATGTTAAAAGTATGAAATATAATTTGTTATTGGACATCTCGTAATTATATTGCATTATACTCAGCTCGTCACAAAAGCTAGAAATATAATATATTTAAATATAGAATATTTTCTTGTATGAACTCAATTGGCAATAGAAGATGACTCATTTCATAATGTCAGGACTGATTGGCAAATAAAAAGCAATTCTCACAAAAAAATTATGTCTATGATAACATACCTGCAGGGAGATGTCGTTGATCTGCACATCATCTGTGCTCCATTTGCCAAAGAGTTTGATCTCTGGTGTTTCAGCAACAGCTGGCACAGCCTCCCAATCTTCTGCCATCTTTTAAAGCAAAAGGGAATATCATAAGGGAGTCCAGGTATTTACTCAAATGCATGACCAAAACGATCAAATAACTAGGTTTGAAGTGCAAAAATTCAGTAAGAACAAGAGTGACAATTTTAATATGGCAACACTACTTCTAAAGTATAAAATTCAATAAATAAAACAATATTGATCGGTTGATACAGTACATAAAGCAAAAAAACAGTGTTCAATATAGACAATTTCTTTTGACATCTGAAATAAGATTACCATTAACGTTATCTGTCTAACCCTACGGCCACAAACTATTCCCATGCACTCCAAATACTTTAAAATTCTGTCGACGCAGCTCCAATAGTACAGCTAACATGATTCTATTAACTGTTGCATTATTTGAGAAACAGAAACTAAAGTAAAGATACATGAGTGGACTCGCTCATGGTCTTTTCTAAGAGAAGAACAGCGGACTCACGGACCGCTTACAGAACAAGTTCAAATTCATCTTTTAGACGAGCTACATGTGACACATACGGTTTAAAATGTGAATACAAGTATGTTAACTACCAGATGTGCATACTTTGATGATGGAGGAAGGGGTATAAACGCTTTAAAACATGTTTTTCATCGTTACCTTCGCAGCGTGTGTGTGAATGGCGCACTCGAGCAGGCGGAAAGGAAGAGCGACACGAGGAGCGAGAAAAAAACCACTTCCGCTCAATGCGCTTCCGAGTCGCGCACTTCTTCTGCGCTCTCTTGGAAGCGTTTTTGGTGCTATGAAAATAATTACATATACGTCTATGCTATGAATAGGGAACAAAATGGGTCCTAAGCTCTTAATAAAGACTTTTTATTTTTAAGAAATAGTGTACATAACCACTAGAAAATTAATGTTGATTATAACTAATTATTTTAAATATTATTATTTTTTACCCCCCGCAAATTTAGCTATTTTGCGTTCTTGTTATTACAATGGCAGTAACCAATTTATATATAAAACATAGTTTATGTGTGCTTTTGTGAAGCCCATTTATATTTTGTATTTAAAGTTATTTTGTCCACGGAGATCACTGAGAGCGTCGCGGGCTTTTATTTTGAAATCCTCCTCGCTGCAGGTTTGTGGAAGTTCTCGCTGCTGTCTCGGATCACTACTGGGCTCTAAGTATAGTATTTAACCATTAGAGGGCGGCAGACCATTTTGATGAACATGTCATACTCCACTGCAGGAAATATAACGATGAAAGACGTAATTTAATTCAGTCACTAATTTACGTTGAGCACAAAGACCTTTCTATAACAGGTATATTAAAGGAAAAAGCACCAAATTATATATATATCACACCAAATTAACCAGAAACGAAATTAAGTAAGAGAATCTAGATAGTGTGTGTTTTCTTTTTTGTTTTTTTATTTTTTTATTTTCACACATCTATTGTAGTATGTCAATCCTATAAGCATGTATTCTGTCCACACTCCAGTCCAGTAGGTGGCGGTAATGCACGTAAAAGTTGGTTTGCCAACCGCCAATAAACCCCAAAGAAGAAGAAAGAGGTGGTTTATTTTATGATTATGATTTTATGATTATGATTATATTATTATTATTTTTATGTAAACCAATCCTGTCCACGGAGATCTCTGAGATCGTCTGGGGCTTTTATTTTGAAATCCTCCTCGCTGCAGGTTTGCGGAAGTTCTCGCTGCTGTTCGTGCAGGGGTGCTTGTAGCCTGAATGTACACACACACTCTCATACACACACATAAACGGTTGTCCGCACAAAAAAGGCGAACAAAACACACGCAAACATCATATTCCAGGACGTACACCGCTGTTCTTTAGAAAAGGCTGAAGGAGACCCAAACAAGGTGTGATGTTGTTTACTTCTCTTTTGTTGGTTCTTGTTGTGGGGCTCAGTGATGTAAAGTGGATGCAGAGGCCTATTACAGCCATCATATGCAAAAACCACAAATGCATTTACGCAGTGTAATTCTGCAAAAACACTAATAGGGGAAAGGGGCTTCGCATCATTTGTGGTTTGTACCGCCTTCATATAAAGATAAAAAGTGGCTAGAGGACTGACTCATCTTTATCCATCACACTGGGCCTGTGCTTGCGCAAAAGTACTGAGCTGTGTCTCAAACCAACTGAGCAACCTACCCAGGGAGCGGTTTTGCCCAATCATAGGCACGAACCAGTGAATCATCATTATAGAGTGATTCTAGGTAGACTGTGTTTGAGCCACAGCCCAAGTGAAGCCCCTCTGACATTCAAATCGATGTTCAAAGTTTTGTTTATGAGTTCATATCACATTTGAACACGGGCTGCAGGTGGATAAACCTCAGAGCTTCTGCTGAGATCTTGTTGCTGTATCTATTGTGCGTTGATAATCTTGCACGAGCAAACCGTTAATAATTTGACTGTGCACTGCATTGCGGTGAATCTGGGCTGTTATCTATATTCTCATTTGCATGTTCAGTAGTTTCTCATGAAGTGAGTGAAAAACAATACCAAGCATGCATGTTGCTAATTTTTTTATTAGTTCTCCCCTGAACCTTTTACTAACTAGATATTAAAATGTCACTGAACTAGCCTTATGATAATTGTGAGATGGCATCGGCTTGTTGTTAAATATTTTCTACTCTTTTCTTGTAAATAAAATTAATAATATTATTCATATTAATTATAGACATTTTATTTGAAATATTTTAAAATTAACATTTATTATAGTAAAGATAATATTAAATAAGATTTTACATTTTTTTAAAAGGTTATATATTTAAAAACATTTATAAATAAACATAGGCAGTATCCGTTTTTATTTTATAAAAAACAACAACTTTCATACACAAAAAATATATAAAATCACTTGGATTTTTTGCACTTATTTGTTTATTTTGTTATCCAAGTTAATAAAACTTTACTCTTTTTCTTTATAAAAATAATAATAATAATATGTGGTCTTCAACAAAGTTTATTGATTGATAAAAAAAAAAATATATATATATATATATATATAAGAGAGAGAGAGAGAGAGAGTACAGAATTACAATGTATGATACACACTGTGACACTAAAACCAACATGGGGGGAGAAAAAAGGGAAAAAAAACTCAGCTAGATGATGTTGCCCTTGTGGTATGTGACAACCAACCCCAGTCTCCTGCAGATAATTTAGTACACTATTGTTGCACTTGACAGTAAATCTTATTGTTTGATTTCTGCCAGCTTGCAGCGGTTTTTGCTGGTAATGCACACATTAACATCAGGTTCAACAACAATCATTGGTGTTAGCATAACATGGCTGATCAGACAACCTGTAACTGATCTCATGCAGCTCCTGTGACGTGAATGTTTAGATGCATCCATGTGCATGTATCTCAGTATGCCAGTCATCTGTCTCAGCGAGCCATGGCATCTGTCTGGGTTCAGATTTGTGTTGGGGCAGACATGGCGAGTGTGGTCACCAGGTCAAGGATTTGGCTAACTTGCACAAGCTGCGTGGAGATTAACTGGCTGGACTTATGGTCCTCTGACGCACGGGTCCCACAAGCTGCGGTATTCAGAGCATATGTGGCAGAATAATAGGAATAATTATTATTAATGATAGCGTTATTGTGGGAGGTTATGGCAAAAACTGCATGATTTATGGATGGTGTTTAGGTTAGTATATTTACTGTGTTTCTGTTTCATCTCCTATAAAGCGTGCTGGAGTTTTAGTGCTTTCATCTTTATGGAGGAAGCTAGCATGCAGCTGTATTTAATGAAGATATTTTTGCTGAACATTTCCTGTTTGCTTTGACGATTTTATTTAAAATATTTTAAAATTAACATTTATTATAGTAAAGATAATATTGAATAAGATCTTTTTTAATTTTATAAAGGTTATATATTTATAATCATAGGCAGTATCCAAGTTCCTTAATAATAAATGTAAGTAATTATATATATTATTTATTTATTTATTTGGATTAATAAAAAAACATGGGTTTGGTTCCCAAAGAAAGCAAGTTTATGTCACTTTTGATAACATTTGGATAATCATCTGCCAAAAACATAAAATGTTAAATGTTATGTAAAATGTTATGTAAATATGTCTTTTCATTCATTTATTCGTTTGACTTTCTGATAGTTCATGTTTTGATGTTTTTTAGTTGTTACATTTTTCATGTTTTCTCTTTAGTTCCTTAATTTATTTCTTAATTAATTTAACTTATCATTGGTTTGTTTATTCTTTCATGTTTTCCATTCGTTTATTCAGTCAATCTTTTAAGTTCATTCATCATTTTAATATTTAATTTTGTTCATTCATTCTTTCATTTGCTCTTTCGAATTGTTAGTTCAGCCTTTAATGCATGTTCTTTAGTTCTTTCATCTATACATTATTTCATTTCATGCTTTTATTTTTGTTCTGTAGTTCATTCGTCTGTTCGTTATTTTATGTGTTCATTGTTTTGTATGTTTTTAGTTTGTTTCTTAATTCATTTTTCTCTTTGTTTGTGTGTATGCATAATTTTTTATGGTTTTGTTTATTCACTTTTTCTTCAATTTATTCATTTTCCTTGTTCATTCTTGCTTTCTGTGACATTAAGAGCTACATTTTCCTTTATTTGTAATTTTGTTGCGGTAATTTTTTTGTTGTTGTTGATTTTTTTTTTAGGTCATTTTTTGACATTCCCTGTTTTTCTTTGACTTTTACAGGTGGGCTCTCTGCTAACTGTTTGCCCTGGTAACGCGTTGCCATGCCCTTCCCTTTCGGTAAGTCTCACAAGTGTCCAGCGGACATTGTGAAGAACCTAAAAGACAACATGACCATTCTGGAGAAGCAGGACATTTCAGACAAGAAGGCTGAAAAGGTACTAAAGACCTATAAAGTGTGTTCAGAAATCTGCAATGTGTTTGAGCTCGTACTATGACTATTAACCATTAAAATCCATTAATAAGAGAGGTTTCTGTCTGCAGGCCTCTGAAGAGGTGTCCAAATCTCTGCTGGCCATGAAGGAGATTCTCTACGGCACGAATGAGAAGGAGCCGCAGACAGAAGCCGTGGCTCAGCTCGCTCAGGAGCTCTACAACAGCGGCCTGCTCAGCATCCTCGTTGCAGATCTGCAGCTCATCGACTTTGAGGTGCTTTTATAGACTTTAGAGTCGAATTAACTAGGTCAGAAAATGACAGGAAGTTTCACAAAGTTGCAGAAGGTTACTCGAAATCTTCTGAGCAGTTCTCAAATGCTGTTCTTTTAAAAATTACATCAAGACGTTTACATTTATTCAATCAGGAGACACGTTTTTGCAGAGTGTGAGTCAAAACAGCCTACGCCTGACAAATGAATCACATTGTGATGTGTAGGTGTTCAACCTTTGTGGTTTTGAGGCTAAAATGACAAACTGCTCATTTGTAAACATTTATTTACTTACAGAAATTAATTATAGCCTTTAGGGTTAGGGTGTTTTGCATATAACGTTAGGGTTGGGTACCGAAATCCGGTACCATTATGGCACCGGTAACGTTACCTAAGTAACCGGTATGTACCGAACCGAATCAAAACGCGGATTTCGGTGCCGTGCCTAAACGACAAACCCAATATATCTATGGCGGCAAA
>JAUCMU010000027.1:17105125-17129890 GCA_032275025.1 Enteromius treurensis
CTAGCAACGGCCCAGATACCGTGCAGTTTTATACATAAAAAACTGCGTTTTTATAATAGGCTTCAGTTAGGGGGAAATAGGAGTTTTCCCCCATGCGTCTTAGCAGACGCAGTACGAGTGAAATGTCGAAAGGGAACAAAGCAATATCTCAACAGGCACTGATGCTCACGACTCCAGTTAAGGTATTGGCTTCTCTAGGGTCTGCTAATAACTCCATCCAGAACTGGGACCTATAGAAATTTATTCAAATTATGGTTATACGTTTAAGCATTTACACGTTTGAAGAATAAAATCAATGGTTAGTGTAAAGAAATTTATGAGCTACATCTTTTGGCCATTTGATACTTTTCCTGGCAGGCTGCATTTGTTTTACATTTTGTACTGTATTGATCTTTATTGTGCTCATTTTTTGTTCTTCATTACTCGTTCTTGAGAAGAAAATCAAATATCCAAAAGATGCAATAACCCTTTATTAAAACCACTCACCTTCCCTTTTTAAATATAGACCACCAGGACTGGTTATTTATAGATGAGCTGTACATGTGTTACCACATATAGTTAGGTCCATTTGAATGGTAGGTTCTTCTTGTAAACCTGGTGTTCTGCTCTCACACCCTCGAGGATCCACAAAGATCAAATCTGATGGCATTACTTAAGGAGTTTGGAAAGGAATAATTCTTTCTGCGGTACAACCCGGCTACGTTCAGTTTACTTTTAGTCCTCAAGCTGATGTTTAGACTTGACATCATGTCCACGATTACAGAGTACGAGTGGCCGTCATTAAAATATTGAACACAATAATGCAGTATGTCTGGTCCGCCTCATTTAGAAACTCCAAACACCGACCACACATAAAGCAAAACCGCGTTAAGCTGCTCATTTGTTTGCCATAAAACATCTTTCGGCCGCAGTCCATGTTCGGTCACCATGAACTTTATTTACGCCATTTACTCCACAACCACAACACAAATCTACCGCGCTTACCAACAACACCTTTCACAGCGTCACTTCCGGTGTGTGGTACATTCCCTTTCCGTAAAGAATCTAATTGTAAATTTGTTTCGGAACTGGTAAAAGTGTTTTGCGTCTTGTTAATTTGTTTTCCTAAATGTAAATTTGTTTCGGCCTTGGTAAAAGTGTTTTTCCCATGTAATTGTGTTTTATGATAGGTAAAAATGTTTTCCAACATGTAAATTCGTCTCGAGCTTTGTAAAAGTGTTTCCCATTTTGTAATGTTGTTTTGCACTTCCCGTACACCGTACATACAACAGCCCGAGAAAACGCACAAGATGGCTGCCACACCCGAGCCTTCAGCTCAAGCGGAACTCAAGCCCCAGTTTTCAGCCACCATGCATGCTACAGCAGTGAACCCTGGCATCGTGGGTGATGCACATGAAGACACCAGGGCCTTCCCAGGGCATATGAGACGGGTGTCCAGTTTGGAGGAACCCCCCATTGATGTCAGTGAGGCTAGCTGGTCTCCCCGGGGTCCTAGCGCAGGCCATCACAGAGACTGTGCCTCTCTCCTAAGTGCTCCCAGTCATGGCAGTCGCCATTTTGAGTGTGTGGGCTGCACACTGGCGTCCCACGACCTCGCCGGTTCCCAAGTCTTCCCCAGAACCACTGGAGGTACCGCCAGAGGCAGCACAACCCCCAGAGATGTTGGCTCTGACCGTAGACTCTCTGGAGGTTGTTTAAACCAGAGGTGTAAAAGCAATGTTTATTTTCTTTTCCATTTGTCCTGTTGTCAGGACTAGATTAAACATGTTAAGTGTTAGTCAGTGATTAAAATGCGTTTGGTCCAGCAGAATACGGTTGTCAATCCTGTATTTGAGTCCTTAATATGGTTAATCACACACAGTTTGTTTATTTACAGGTGTGACAACCGCATTTTGTATCCGAACTCGCACCTGTACATTTTCAGGACTCACAACCCCATTCTCAGAACACACGCACTGTGTGAACGGAACAGGAATGGACAACTAGTTGTCTGAATGTTATCCCGTCAGTTTTCCCATACAAAACTGCTCCTGTCAGATTTGTGTTTGGCGCGCACAACGCGATTTAAATGCTCCGCTCTCCACCCAAATTTAAAATCTGCCATCAATTAATGAAGGATTGTAGAAAGAACTCGTGTCTAAACTGGACTCTTGTCATGAAAGAAAGTGATAAGACTTTCAGTTCATGGACGTCACCATCGTGGCAGTGAAAGGCAGTGAACTTCGCAAGCACATGGTAAAAACACTGAAAGGTCAGGCCGAAAAGCAAACGAAGCTTTTGCAAAAATTTACTAAGCATTCAGAGTAGGGTTGGGTACCGAAACCCGGTACCATTATGGCACCGGTACCTAAGTAACCGGTATGTACCGAACCGAATCAAAACGCGGATTTCGGTGCCTCATTTCGGTGCCGTGCCTAAACGACATACCCAATATATCTATGGCGGCAAATCTATGGCATTAATAAGCGAGCGCACCATTGATGCTGGCGCACGCAGTAAATCATTTCCGCGAGAGTAAAACAGATCTAACGTTACATGCGAAGAAACGGGAGCCCACGAGCTCATTTCAAACCGTCGCGTGCGCGCATGATGTCATCTGCGCGCGATTATTCTTGCGCTCAACCTGCTCGCGCGATGCTTATTTTTGTCAGTCGTGTCAGTATTGGATGCCTGTTATAAGACGATTTATTCACTTGACTTGAGACATAGCATTGAATCATATGCTAGTTATTGTTTCATAAGCTTATTTTATTTATTCATTAATGATTTTGTCTTTGTTTTAATGTAATTTAATGTAATTGTTTATAGTGTAAATCTTTTCAGATACTTTATGAATAGACTTTTTAAACCTTTTCAGACTTTTTGACCAGTTTCATATTTTTTGCATCTTGAAATGAATCGTTCTGTATCCCTCTGTGTTGTTTTTATTTGTTTTGTTTGGAAGATAACCAAGCCTTTTAGTCTCATTTGTAATAGATATGATTATAAATCAAGAACAAGGCATTTACAGCTGTATTTATAAACTGCATACCAATGACTACTAATGCTTAACTAATGATTCATAGTGTGCAGTTATTATAAAGTGTTACCATTTTTTATTTGATAAGTAACGATTCAGGCACCGTTTAGGCAGCAGAACCGTTTTAAAAGTATCGATTTGGCACCGGTATCGAAAAAACCCTAAAAGATACCCAACCCTATTTGCATGCTTGTGTTTGGATCAGTTGAGCTTTTCAGTAACTGTTCTGCTTGTTGTTTGTGTTCAGGGCAAGAAAGATGTGGCGCAGATCTTTAATAATATTCTGAGACGTCAGATCGGCACACGGACACCTACGGTTGAATACCTGTGCACTCAACAAAATATACTTTTCATGCTGCTTAAAGGGTGAGACACAAGCACGTTCTGAAGATATTCATTTGATTTATTTAATATGTATAACCTGAAATTCTGCAGTTGTCAGCCTGGCTAAATTTGCTAATTAGAGGCTGTTGTTCAGATTAAATCTCGCTGGTTTGGTGACTAATGTGAGGTTGTTCTAATCCTACATTGCTCCTAAGATAACATTATGCGTAAACTTGAGCTGTGCGGGTTGATCAGCGATATCGTCTGAAATGTGAATATTTTAAAATATTAATGTTGTTATCACCCCAGTGCTGTTTTAGACTTTCTATGGAACACAAGGTCGCGTTAATGCTTCTCTATGCAATGCAAATGAATGGCACCTTAAAAGTAGGCCACATGACTTCAGAGGGCTTGAAATGTGTATAGATTACTCCTGCAGTGCCTTTTTTTTTTTCATTTTTGGAGCTTGACAACATTGACAACTTTGCTTTATCGTTTGGAAACGAACTGAGCTGCATGAACGTGAGCATGTTTCTGATGTTGTGCGCTGTCCTTTTTAAAGTTACGAGTCACCAGACATCGCTCTGAACTGCGGGATCATGCTGAGGGAATGCATACGGCACGAGCCTCTGGCCAAGATCACCCTCTCCTCCGAGCAATTCTACGATTTCTTCAGATACGTGGAGATGTCCACCTTCGACATTGCCTCTGATGCATTTGCCACTTTTAAAGTTAGTGTTTTTGTAAATATATACAAGCTTTGAGTGTTTGTTCTGTCTGGGTGGCATCTTTAATTATTTCATGTTCGGATGCACTGTATAGTTATTACGTCTGGTGAACTCCACTTGTTTGGGTTTTCTTCCAGGATTTGCTGACGAGACACAAACTGCTCAGCGCTGAGTTTCTGGAGCAGCACTATGACAGAGTGAGTCACGGACTCTTCTCTCATCGGTTTGCTTTCCGTCATTGTCTGTTGCTTTTGGGTCTGATTGGATCTGTCAATCAATCTGCAGTGGGTTCTTCTCAGAACTGTTTGTTGGCATTTAATGTGAAAATCAATACAATTGGAAGTGATTTGAATTTTGAGTGGAGTATATAGCCAATGACTTTTAAAATGTCTTAATGCATTAAGACATTACAAAATACCAAGAAATGCTACTAGAGCTTTTCTCAGAAGAGCTACCTTCGTGTCATCACATTTGCACAATGACTTTTTCTTAGATTTATTTTTTTTTTTTTCATGCATGAAGTCAGTTTCCCCTCATGTTCTTCAGATTAACTGTGAATTGCTTTCTGTAACATTTGGCAACCACGTGCCCAAATACATTTAAACTCAAAAAAATCATTTCTTGTAAAGGACTTTGGAAATAAATAAATGCCGATTTAATGTACGAGAAGCAACTTTATATTTATTGTATATCTCTTCCCTGTCTTCTTCCACACATCTGCTCCTCAGTTCTTTAGTGAATATGAGAAACTTCTTCATTCAGAAAACTATGTGACTAAGAGGCAATCACTAAAGGTAAGAAATGGGTAAATCTTTGTGTTGGTTGTGCTTATTATTTTATTTTTGTAAATATATTAACTCTCTCATCAAGGCTTCAGTAATTTGACCGAAAATACAATAAAAACCCTCATTTTGAGAAATAATGCAATTGAAATGAACTGGTTTTACATCATTTTAAAATGTAATTTATTGCTGTGATGCAAAGCTGAATTACTCCAGTCTTCAGTGAATGATATAAGCATAAGCAATAGTTTTTTTGTTTTGTCCTTTATCCTTGATCTATATATATATATATTTATGTGCATAGTTGCTGTGGTATGGTACAGCTCTATAATGCATTTAAACTGAATTCTGTGCCTGTTTACTATAGCAACTAGATCTTTATTTTTATAATGTGTTCTGTTGTTTCTCTTTGTCTCAGCTTTTAGGAGAGCTGCTTTTGGACAGGCACAACTTCACTATAATGACAAAGTACATAAGCAAACCAGAGAACCTCAAACTCATGATGAACCTACTGAGAGACAAGAGCCGCAACATCCAGTTTGAGGCCTTTCATGTATTTAAGGTATGAACTGTCAGCGGAATGTTCCCAGTTCAACATTAAAACTTGCCTCAACCTTTAATAAAAGTTCTTTCTCCATGCTTTTAGGTGTTTGTGGCCAATCCCAACAAGACCCAGCCCATCCTCGACATCTTACTGAAGAACCAGACCAAACTCATCGAGTTCCTCAGCAAGTTCCAGAACGACCGCACAGAGGACGAGCAGTTCAGCGACGAGAAGACCTATCTGATCAAACAGATCCGAGACCTCAAAAGGCCAACCCCGCAGGACGCTTGAGAGGGCTCACAAATGTGTACGAATGCATAGAGGGCGTCTGGAACGATGTTTGGCTCTCTGAGTGGCCGCAGCGCTGGGCATGTTTTTGTGTTTTGCAGGAACCGTTAAATGCCGTTTGAGCTCGGTGGGAGCGGGAATATGACGACGAGGATGAAAAGTGGTCTTGCTTCGCTGGACATTCAACCTCTCCCCCTACAATGTTTTATTCTCATGTTTCAAAAAAACTAGCGAAATGAACAGAAAAGACGGATGTAGATGCTGCTGCTTTATTGCACAAAAAGGAGGAGGGTTTTGTACCTTATACACAAACATACACTCAAATGTCTGCTGATGCTAATTGGATATTAATGAATTCCAGGAAATTTGACGCGCAAAAAAGCACATAAACACACTCCTGTCAGCTCTTTTGCTCATTGTCGACTACGTGAACAACTGCAAATGTGACGCATAAATCTGATCATGCTTGGCACATTTTGCTTATCCTGGGTGAGTGAAGTTGTACATCGTCTTTATGGTTGCTATCAGATTCATTTTCAAAGGTGGGGGGGGGGTTTAGTGATTTGTTAGAGTTGTGGCTGCGATGTCGACCCTGATTTAACAGCGTCTATCTTCTCATCGTTAATCACTGTGCAGAGTGGGTGCAATGGAAAGTTTAGCTTTCTGTGACCTTAAGACTTCTAATACTAGTTTCAGGATCACTAACACACTACCCATACCTTTTAGTTCACTTGTAGGTTGTCTCTTGTTTGCATAACTGGATGGGTTCATGGGTGAAATCTCACTAAGAAGCATGTCTAGGTCACAGTTCACCCCAAAATCAAAAGAAAAAACTATATATATTTTGGGATGACTTTCCTTTCGCAGATTCTGAATATTTTACTTTACAGTATATGGTCTTACTTTATTTTCTGTCATTTTCATTAGTCTCATTATTGTCTTTTATATATATATATAACTTAAATTGCATTATTTATTTATTTTATTTGTTTAAAGTAAAAAAAAAAATTTTTTTTTTAAAGTATTACAGTAAAACTGTAAAAAAGTTTTACTGTAATATATACTTGTATACAAGACCTTTGTAAATTATGCATTACAGAAATTGAGGCAAAAAAAAAAAAATCGTAGGTTACGTAACCACACACACACTATAATCTCATCTATATTTCTTTTAAATTTGGGTTGAAAAGTGACCTGGACAAGTTCTTTACTGGTTTCATGTTATTTGAGTAAATTCACCAGCTTACAAACTGTACCATTTTCCTTTCAGGCGGTTTTGATTTGGGGGGGGAAATATAACGAGTGTGATTTTGCTAGCAACTGACTATTCTGAAATGGTTGGATGTAGAGAAACAGCTCATATTAGCACCTGATTGTGGCCGCTGAGGGAAAATTCTAGCAGTCATTTCCTTTTATGAATCTTTTATTTAGATTTGTTTTAACAACAGTGCAGGGGTTGCCATGTAATACGTTGAAACCTGGTGCAAGAATGAGAAACCACACAAGACTGAAAGTGATTCGGAGGGTTTGGTTGATCATTTTCGAATTATGCTTTTACTCACAAAACAGCCGCAAATCATCTACCATAAAACCCTTGGTTTCTTGGCTAAGCGTTATTCATTAAGAGAACCCTTACTCATTTTCAATGCAGAACATTACCTGAACTCCCATAAAACATGTTCTGCCGAATGTTTACAGTACTGGTCAGAATGCCAGGGATTGATATGTCTATAACAGTATTTTATTTTAGTGAAATCGACAATAAACTTTACATTAGTCTAAAGATGTACTTTTTTTTTTCATGTTTCAGTCTAAGCATATGCTGTTTATGTGGTGATGGGCAACTCACCGTATCGCAGTCATCTTGTATGCCTGACAACATAATGTGCCCAGAGCATTAAGAATTCTGAGAATTAGCAAACTTATCTTGCATATCAGTGCATGTTTCTATCTTGCAGCCTTAGATTAAGCATGGACGTCTTAACGGACCGGCTAGAAACCTCTTGGCCTGCTGTCTGTTCAATTAAACAGTCCAATCCGACCTATGTAGGTCTGGCCTGAGTAATAAGACTTGGGCACAGAAACGGTGGTGTATCATATGAAATGTCAATCAGTAGCCAGACTAACAGTTGAAAATAAAGTTTGGAATAATATAATTGTTTCTCCTGTCTTTTTTTCTGATGATTAGCAGTGATTATGTACTCATTCTTGGTCGGGCACATCGTCTTTAACTTAGTAGGCATTTTTAATATGGCATATTGTAAAAGTAACGTAGTATGACCATCAGATAGACAAACAAAATGGTATAACGTTATCTTAAAAGCCTGTATATTCGTAAACGCGTGATGTATGCGAAACGTGCGCGCGCGTGCTCATTCTGGGTCGCGCGCATCATCACCAGTGTCGCTGGCACTGTGACTTTAAGAGCGATTTTATATATATATAAATATATAAATAAATAATACATTCATCCGGTCCATTGTAACAAACGGCAAATATAGTGTCAGAAAGCTAAGGGGTACAAAGGATCTGCGTTCTCGCTAAAAACAGCGTTTTTTTCTCTTCATCATGGTGAAGATCAGCTTTCAGCCCATAACGGGACAAAAAGCCGAGAAAG
The DNA here is from genome assembly GCA_032275025.1 of Enteromius treurensis. Classification (NCBI taxonomy): domain Eukaryota; kingdom Metazoa; phylum Chordata; class Actinopteri; order Cypriniformes; family Cyprinidae; genus Enteromius; species Enteromius treurensis. Next base: position 17,113,428 of record JAUCMU010000027.1, read on the forward strand.
AGGAGGGTGATGGAGATAAAACTCAGATATTCATACCGCATCCACACGTAAGTTTCGTATTTTGTGTGCATCATCTGAAATGTCACGGAAAACAGCGGTTGAAAACAACCAAAAGCCGGAAAGGAAAGAACATCCAGGGTACACCATTTATTGCGTAATTTGATGGGGCGGTTATGATCTCTTGATAATGCTCCATCTGCTCGTTTTTGTGCATTTGTGTGTTTTTTTTTTTCTTTTTCTGAAATACAGGAATATTGATGCCCTTTGGTTTCATAACAAGAGGACATGGATGCTGCAGCACCTGCACCAATCACACATGCATCATGTTCATCTGAGCTATAAAATGTGCTGGAAATGTGTTGGATTATTGTGATATTTGAGTAATACTGCTCTTCTTTAATAACTGAATTAAATAACCTCTTTGGCTAAAATAGCTTAAAACATCCTGCCCCTTAATTTTTAAATATATTAAATACAATAAATTATTGCATTGTTATTGTCAAAGCTTTAGATCTTTATTTTTGAGAGCTTATAATGACAAGGGATGAAATTTGACAGTGCAGCACAGGTTTATGTGTCTAGGCAACACACACATAAGACACAAATCCAATAGAGACAAAATGGCAGATGGCTACGGTGAGGAGAAATGACTTCCGTGAGTTTTAGCTGTTTAATATCAGTGTGTGTGTGTGTGTGGCTTTTGCCGTCTTTAGGGACCAAATGACCTCCGTACTATGAAAAAAACAAGGTGAGCCGAGTAATTCAATGCCCACTAGCATCTCTAATTATTCCTTTTGTCAGCATACTATAAAAGATGCAAAAATCATGTTAAGTGGGTATGAGTATGCAGTATTTAAAAACATAGGCAGGGAACGTTGTCATAACGTTTTAAGTTGCAAACCAATCAGTGACATTAACAGAATGCTTGTACAAAGTTTGTATTTAGTAATAATGTTTTCATAACTTCAAAGGAATCGAATGGCAATGGGAGCAATACCTGATGACTGTCTGCATGCATGGAGAAGTGTGCCGTCATTGGACACTTTGCTTCCCCATAAGGCCTCCAGAGCTGAAAAATATCAAACAAGGAAAGGGAAAAAAGATGCAGACTTCACTGTAAACAACTAAAGTAGAAACATCTTTATTAGTTCGGTTAGCATTTTTCTAATATCCCAAATATAATTATGTTTGTTTAAAAACGAGGCTGATAAGTCAAAAGGAAGTCACTATCATGATATCAAGCCAAACGTGCATGTGAGTGAGTTAAGAATGAGGCCAGATCAGGCCATTTGCAGTTGGCAGATGGGTTGCAAGACTGGGGGCGTTATTAGTCATTGCCTATCGGCATCTCTCATCTAATAATTTCCTGGTGTAGAACTGAATAATCCATTCTTGGCTCCTCGGCATACAATTGAGTGTAGTGCCGATTGTAGCACGTCTCCCAGCGTGTGGGTGATCATACTGAAAGTGGCACAGTATATTGAGGACGTGATGAATGCACTTTGCGTGTGTATTTATGTGTGTGCGTTGGGTTTTGCCATCTTGGTAAGGACCAAATATCCCTGCAGATAGAGTATAACCTAAAATGACCTACTTTGTGGAGGCTCTGTGGTAGGAGCTCATGATGAAAACAACTTCATAAAGGGGCTAAACGTTAGGCGATGCGTGCAAAGGAAAATAACAATTTGTAAATGTCCCTAATATGCTATCAATATGTGTGTGTATTTGTAGGTGGAAGAGGAGCTGGTGTTGCCTGTCGGACGGAAACGCTCCTCTCTGAGTGGACTTTGCTGTCTGACAACAGCACTGATTGTCTTCACCTGCAGTTTGATATATGCTTCAATTTATATCTACCGCTACTACATCATTCCTCAGGTAGCACACAATTATATGAGCGGCATGAAGCCCAAAACACACTGCGCGATTTGCGGCTGTCCCAGATGAAATATTGGCAATTTCTCTAACCGTGGCCTCTATTTTTTTTCGCATGTTGAAAAATAAATACGACCTCATGTGTGGAAAAATCTCTGAAATTTCCGTCCATCAAAAAAAACGTTTATTTTAGGCTTGATTTTCTGAGTTTTCACGTCTGGAGCATGCATCATGATAGGAAAGGGTCAAGAATATGGGGGAAAATGGAAACTTTTGGACTGCATGATCATCACACAGTGTGTTTCCTGCCCCAAGACCCACATTTACTGAACAGCCCCAAAAAAAAAACGTGACATGAAATCAATGCATGCTAAATCATAAACCTGTTTCCCTCAAGCTCTTCTGCCTTCCTCTTTCGCTGCTTCCACTTTGCACCCATAAAACTATGTGTGATTCATCATGCCCGTTTTGTTTACCACCAGCACAAGCTGATGACGTTTTATTCTTCTATAGAAACATGCATTGTAGCATACGAGTCAATTATTTTCATCATCAGTCTACATGCATGTCTTTACCCAAGTTTATTAGATTCACGTCACACAGTGTGACCTGCATTGAACTTATTGGATTGCTAAAATCGTTTGCTTACAGTTATGACTGTATAATTGGTTAAGCTGAAGCCTTTGCTAGTTCTGGTTTTCTATTTTTGTCTCAGCAAGAGCTTGAATGTTTTGCTAATGGCTGTGATTCATCCGCTATGTGAGTTGTTTGGGTGAATGATTCAATGACCCACTCATAAACTACTACTTTATAAAATGACTTTGTTTTCCCATCTATTGACTGAGAAAACTGCACTGTGTAAACACAATGGCTTCTGTAGTTTTAGAGTAAGTGTGAACATGCATTTACTCAATACACTTGCACAGAAGTAGATTCAGTATTCCTCAAAATGAATACAAACTGAAAAGCAAACTCAGAATATGATGAAAACCTGCAATAATTAAATATATTATACATATATATATATATATATATATATATATATATATATAAGTATTTAACCCCAATTTATTAACCAATGTCTTTGCTGCTGACCTTCCATGATCCAATTCATAATAATAAGCAAAAATGATAATATGCATAGCATTTGCGTTTGTAATGTTGGACTTTGTTCTCCTACAATCCAGAATTACATTTCCTTTAGCCTGCTTAAGTTTGGTCACTCTTTTGTCTCTTGGCATGAAATATGGCAAACAAATATATTAAAAACAAACAAGCAAGCCCAACCCAGATGAGAAAACGTAATGCAACAGAAATGCATTTCTTTTCATAAAAAGTAACATAATTAGTTACTTTTTATGGATTAACGCAATACTATAATGCACTACTTTTTTTAAAGTAACTTTCCCCAACACTGCCCATAAAGGACAACTCAATAGAAAATAACAATGTATTCAAACTGTTATTTTGGGGTATACCACTTTTTGTCTTATCACATTTGTAACCCTGGACCACAAAACCAGTTTTAAGTAGCATGTGTATATTTGTAGCAATAGCCAAAAATACCTCGGTTAAAATGATCAATTTTCCTTTTATGCCCAAAATCATTTGGATATTAAGTTAAGATCATGTTCCATGAAGATATTTAGTAAATTTCCTACTATAAACATATTAAAACTTAGTAATTTGCATTGCTAAGGATTTCATTTGGACGGTTTTAAAGGCAATTTTCTCAATATTTCGGTTTTTTTTTTTGCACCCTCATATTCCAAATAGTTGTATCTCAGCCAAATATTGTCCTGTCCTAACAAACCCTAAAACAATGGAACGCTTATTTATTCAGCTTTCAAATGAAGTGTAAACCTCAGTTTCAAAAAATTGTCCCTTATGATTATTTTTGTGGTTCGTATTACAAGCACAGCATATCTTTTTTACAGTGAGACTGTAGATTAAGAGACACCCATTAAAAAAGCGCCAAAAGACTATCTATAGGTTTTTCACACCTATTTTTCACCCTATTTGAAAGTTATCTGTTATCTTATGTTGTTTTATCAGCGCTTTTGGTTTAGGTGATGGTAATATCAAAGCAGTGTCATCATATAATTTAAAATCATGTATTGTATGTGAATCAGGTTCCGGATCAGAGTCGGTTCCACTGCCGTGTCGTGTATGAAGACTCGGTGGCTGCTCCACTGCGTGGGTCTCACGAGCTGGAGGAGAGCGTTGGGATCTACCTGAAGGAAAACTACGAGCAAATCAGCATACCTGTGCCCGACTTTAGCAACACGGACCCTGCTGACATCATTCATGATTTCAACAGGGTAACACACTTAGCTCTCATCATATGTACTAATACCAATACATCAGCAGAATATGTTTTCATGCGATGTGTTTGGGCTTTTAGGGTCTGACGGCTTACCATGACATTGCCTTAGATAAGTGTTACGTCATCGAGCTCAACACTACCGTGGTCATGCCACCACGTAACCTCTGGGAACTGCTCATCAATGTCAAGGTGCCTGTGTTGTTTCTATATAAAGATGGTTGAAGTGTGAACTATATATATATATATATATATATTTGATGATGTTGGCTTTGTATCTTTTTGTAGAAAGGGACTTACCTCCCCCAGACATACATTGTCCAGGAAGAGATGGTCGTGACTGGCCGTGTTAATAATATGCATCAGCTCGGCCGCTTTATTTACCGTCTGTGTAACGGTAAAGATACGTACAGGCTCCGCCGTCGTACCTCACGGCGTCGTAAGTTTACATGTTTTTGTCTATTTTTATCATGTTAATAATAGTGTTCAACTAATATGCATCAGTCAAAGGTTGTTTCCGATAGAGTGCATCATATCATGTGGCTGAAATTAGGTCAAAATGACATCATATTTAATAGGATAGTTCACCTAAAACTGATTTTTACTCACTTAGGTATACATTTTTCATCTCAGCAACAAGCATTGAGCTACAAGCCCAATTTGGCAATACGATATTACGCTATAATTAATTCTTCATTTTCTTGGTGGGAGGAAGCTGTGCTCCTGTGTGACTTCACAGCTGCCATACAAATCTGACTGACGTCCGGCTTAATAGCTCATTACAGCAAATTAGCTGAACAATTAAGCAACACCCACGATATGGCTTCCTGTATTAAGCAATCAACTTCTCCCTGGTTTACGAAGATCTTTTTGTGAGAATATAATTTGATAATATCCATGACAACCACAAACTTTGGGGAAACTGATATGATTTAGTGGAGAAATTATGATCTATGAAAATTCAATTGTTAGTTTGTATTTTTGTGATTGCATTATGTATTTTACAGTTCTTGTATAGTAATCCTTGGGCTAAATAAATGCACTGAAAAATTATTTTTCAAATTTGTAAATAAAACTAATAGGGTCACACTTTATATGTGGCCTTGCATCAAAAAGATGTAGTTATTGTGGTCATATTGTTTTGCAAAACACTTTTGCTGCTGTCGAGGTGGGATACGGGTAAGGTTAGGGATAGGTTTGGGGGTAAGGGGAAGGTGTAAGGGATGGGTCAACAGTATGATTATAAATGTAATTACAGATTAAAATATAAGTAAAATGTAAAACATGTATGTACACAATAAGTGCATTGTACTAAATTTTTAATTTAAATGTAAGCACATTGCAAGGCCACCTAATATAAAGTGGGACCACTAATATTATTTGTCTTTTTTTCCTTCTTCAAATTATGTCCACTACTTAAAGATTATTTTGAATTATTTGTTTCCTATCAATGTATATTATTTCTATGTGTAGTTGTGTATATAAAAATATTAATTATTTTCTAATATGCAAGTGATTTATAATGTCATTATACCATAATCTAGTACCATAACTAGAAATTTTTTAATTAATATTTAACTAATTTAATTCATTATTTTAATTGCATTTAATTTTATTTCAGGTAATAATAATAATAATAATATCCAGTTTTAGCTTTGGTTAATTATAGTAATATATGATTTATAAAAAAATTGTTTAACATTTTTGTATATTTTTCCTATTAGGTATCACCAAGCGTGATGCGCAGAATTGTCACCGAATCCGTCACTTTGAGAACACTTTTGTGCTGGAGACAATGATTTGTGAGACTCCGTAAGCTGTTTGTCACTTTGCCCCGCCCATTTCTGATGAGACCACGCACTCTGGTCTCGGTAGCCACACCCCTTTGAAAATCACACTCTTTACCTCTAATTCTTTACGCCTTTACACACCATTTCTCTCTTTTTGTACTTCTCTCACTCTGTACCTAGTAATTCATCACAAATGTTCCCTTGACAATGTCTGAACAGTTTGTTTCTGCACATTCGCAATAATGAGCATTTTCAAATCGATGCATTTAAATATGTAACAGTAGCATCTGAAGTCTTTCAATGAGAAGACTACATGGGCATTAAGCTGCACAATGCCTGCATGTTCGTACCTGCGTGTAACTGGCTGTTTGTGCTCCGTCAAACTGCTCTTCGCTCTCTTATATATTTGTGTGTTTTTAGATCTATTCTGGGATAGAGATGCACCGAAACTGCAGACAAAAATGACACGAAAAGCATTCTCTAACATCCAATTTCTGAACTGCAAAAATCATTTACTTGGTATTTTTCCTTGTGTACACTATTGGTTAAAAGCACATTATTATAAAGAGAGTTTGATTGTGCTCAACACAATTGCAAAGATAAAGATTCTTCTTTTGACAAAAGAAAAGGCACAGTACTCACTTTTCTTTCGGTGCATCCCTACTCGTGAATATCCTAACTGATCCTAGTACTGTTAAAGCATCTGATAAAAAACTGCTTCCATCATTACATTAATCACATGTATTAGTTTACTACGTATCTCAATATCCACTTTGATGCTTCTACAACATGCTTCCTGTGCCCCTTCTTCTTTTCTTCCTTCTCTCTCTGCATGCTTTTCAAGACTACACATGCATTGTTTGAGTATTTTCTTATCATATGAGCAAAGCCTTAGGCCAGATTCATGTCCTGGACTAATGTATACAATCTCAAAAGCTCTTCGTGTCTATGTGTGTGTTGAAGTTTAAAACCTTGTTTAGTTGGGTGAAGCAAACATGTAAATAAACCAACAAGACCTAGCTATGCTGCATCTTTTTTTTTTGTCATTTCTGTTACGAAACACTAAAAAATGGGCAGACCCAGTTTTATTTTTTATTTTTTCTTACCACAAGCAATTGCACAATACAAAAAACAGATTTTAGAAAAATATGCTGGTGAGAAACAGCAAACAGAACACACATCGTAGCCAATTTTGATGTTAAATCACCTGGGAAACATCTGCAAAGCCCAGAGGACGTCTGTATAATAGTAGACCTTCAGTACACTGTGAAACCGTAAAAAAGGGGAAATGAAATACGTTTGAAATATGTGTCACTAAAAACCGTTACCCCAATGCATGACTTTGAAATTATCTTGCACCATATTGTGCCCTTGCATTAGATACAGCCATCCTCTTAGCTCACTCTGGGGTTTCAGGTTAGATTGCAAGATAATAAATAAACCTTAGTCATGCCAATTTCTAGATGTATAATTCAAATGGAGTAGTTCAATCGTAAAGGAACATTCCAAATACACAATGTTTTTTCTGAGAATCTTTTTCTTTTTCTTTGCAATGATGCGAAATAAGCACCAATTATTCAGTGTTAACTTTTCGCCTGAGAAACACTTTTGAGTGGAAAATTGAGTCAGTGAGCTTAATAGACATCGGTTATTGTATGGTTAAAAAAACTTTGTGCCCAATTTTTAGGTTTGGAACTACTTGAAGGTGTGTAAATAACAAACTCGAGTAACACTTTATGTAAAGGTGTCCATGTTTTGTTGCATGCGCTTACACTACATTATAACAATTAATTATGCATAATTGCATGCCAGTAATCCTACCCATATAATAAGTACATATAGTTAATTAATATTGCACACACTGAAAAAAATGATTCTGACCCCTTGTAAATGTTACATGTTTTTATCTGGTTAATTTCACAGATTTTAATGTGCTATTTAATCCTACTTATTTTTTATTATTAATTTTCAAATTCACTGCCCTTGTTTAAAACAAGTTATTTGAATTCAATTAAAAGTAATTAGAAATTCAATATTTTAATTTTAAAAGAACACAAATGATTTTTATTATGGAAGGTGGATTTCCTCTTCCCATCATGCATTGCACAGGGCAGGATAAGGATAGTAAATCTTGAAATAAATGTTATTTTAGGCATGTTTATTAAGATGATTGAAGTGGGAGACTTGTAATTGTTAAATGCTATTTTATATTTGTATTTAAAAGACCTTCTGCTATGTTGGTGTTTTTGGGGGTTACCATTGTGGTAAACTGTAGAGCATGTGCTTAGGGAAGTTATTTTCATAATAATAATAATAATATTAATAATACTTTATGCATGCTGTGCATGTGTCCAAACCTTCTTATGGTTTGCATAACAGGTTGGCTAATGCCTAAAGATAAGTAAATCAAACATATTTTTTTCATTTTTTAAGTGTAAAATGATATCTCCCTGTTCATATATTTTTCATTAGCTTTAATATGTGGGAATTAAACAATTAAATTGATCTGGTTGCACAATTAATTTGAGTACATTCTACTCAAAATAGTTTAGCTAAAATTATGAATATAATTAATCTGAAATTACTGAAAGAGATTAATGAACTCAATGTATAAAATAGAAATAATCTCAATTTATAAAATAAAAATTCACTCAACTTAAAAAATATATCTGGATTTAGATCAATTTATTTTGTGCAGTAAATTCAACATAGCATTTTTTTTTCAGTGCAGTACTTAAATGTATGATTACAAGTAACAAGGACACCTTAAAATAAATTATAACCCAAAATATACATTTTTCGTTAACTATTAACTGTTTTAATGTGAGTGAACTCACTTATTAATTACAAAAATGCAGAGAGCAATATAATAACTGCTACTTAAAAAAAGAGTTCGGCAATTTAAAAATCTGCTGACAATATACTCCCCCTTACGCCATCTAAGATGTAGAAGAGTTTTGGAGAAACTGGAATGGAGTGGTGTGGATTATTATGATGTTTTTATCAGCATAATTCTGACAGCACCCATTCACTGCAGAGATCCATTGGTGTGCGAGTGATGTAATGCTACATTCATCCAAATCTGTTGTAATGAGCAAACAAACTCTCCTACATCTTAGATGCTGAGTGAATAATCAGCAAAGTTTCATTTTTGGATTCACTGTTCCATTAAGTTAATTGTTTCCGACCTTTGACCTCATCCATCCATGTGAAGATACTTTGAAGTTATTTTATAGCTGATGAAATATGCCAACAAACTGCTTTCAAACACAGCATAGTTCCAGTCCTGCTGTTTCACACATCAGCAGTGTTAGTTTACAAAATCTAAACACAGTTTATAGAACAAATTCTTAACAGCCAAGTCATGTTTAAGACTTCTAAACATTTTTCAATTTATTAGGATAATGTAAGATTATCAGATTTGTCACAGCTAGACAACTAAAACACCATTTTGCATTAGTTTATCTTAATTATGCTCATTATTTTACATGCATTATTAAACCTTTTTTGTATTTAGTGTATGTGGGGACGGTTTTTGTCACATAAAACACAGGAAATCAGGGGGAGAGAAAGAAAGGAAACATGATTCATCTTGAAAATATGGCACCTGCAAAGCAAATCGGACAGATTTAAACTATACATGTTGAAAAATAAACCAAGGGTAAACTTCTTTTTAATATAAGTATATAAACATAGCTACGACAACAATTAGTACACACGAGAAAATCCATTTGAATTTCGGGTAATGAAAAAGCTTTTACATTCATTATTGTGTAAAAGAAGTCAATTCTAAACACTTTAGATGACAGAACAAAAAACATTTATCACACCACTGTATAAACCGCTGCAAATTTGACTGTAACTGTTAAGAAACCACCGCAACTGTAAACATATATGATAGCAGTGATACTGACAAAAAGGGATACATTCTTAGCCAGCATTTCTGTATTGCATTTAAGTTTGATCATCAGCATCTCCGATGACCTCAGAGACATTTGTGTTTACTAATATAGACAGAAAGCTTGCACTAGCCTATGTAAATTTACATTTCTGTGGCTGTGACTGACAACCGATGCACATCTAAGTTCCTCTGAAGTGTTCTTATATGGATTTTTTTCTTCTTTAAACACATTGAAAGAGAGGTTGTTTTTTTACACCTTGGTAACAGGAAGTGGAAAAAAGCATTGCATCAGTGTGGTTCACTAACCATTGTTATAAAAAATACATAAGCATACAACTAAAACATGTTTTATACATTGTCAACAAAAATGTATACACTTCTTTTTTTGGAGATATTCTAAAGGTCTGTACATAAGGCTTCACCAGAGATGAAATGCCTAAATTTCCGGTACACTGGGCAGTAATTATTATTGATAATATGCAGATTATTATATGTAGGCTAATCAATAGGTGACTTACCAGACAAGCTCAGTAGACCACAGTGCAAATTTAAAACTTTTTAAACTAAATATCCAACAAACTTTGCCGTTTATGAAATAAGTACTAAAGTTCAATTAAATTATCCACAATAGTTTATTAACTACCAACGTGTTCTACTAATATCTGATACCCATAAAGTGTCCATTTAACGTCTTGTGTCCAAAGTGCCCAAACACTTTCTATCTTGCTGTATCAAGGGACATTGTGATAATGAGACAAAAAGTGGCGCGTTCTCTCAATAAACGTTTTTGTGTTCCATAGATAGCTACATATAATAACGTCGAAGAAATATTTTTTTACCCTGTCATCTCAAAAGCGTCCCAGTTTTACCGCCATTCACTTCAATTCAAAGCAAATTTTCTCAGGGGAACGCAATCCTTTTTTGACTTAAAAGCGCAATAGTTTGGCGAACCAAAAACAGTGCAAAGTACTTTTCTATCCATCTCACATTGTTTGCACCGCCATGGTCCCGAGGGCTCTATAGATGTTTATCCGAACTGTTTTCAGCTTGTCAAGACCTTTCCATCGACCTGCTGAGGGAATAAGTGCCTACATCCGTTTGTCTTTTACCCTTCTCCTGCCAGAAAGAGTCCAGAGAGAAGTAGTAGATGAGCGGATCCAGACAGCAGTTGACACTCGCCAGGCAAACGAGAGTTCGTATAAGCTCGACTCTTGTTTTTTCGTCGTATTTGTACATTGTCAAGAGTTGTAAAGTAAACGGCAGGAAAAATATAACAAAGACCAGCATGTTGACTAAAAAAATCAGTATCACGTTCATTTTGTTGTTAATCTTAGCCTCTCCGTCGCTGGGACGCTTCCTCAGGACGATTATGACCACGACAGTGGAGACGACATTGACCAGCAGGAGTAGTAATAAAAATATTGCCTGTGAGAACGAGACGACTTCCGAGTTTGTAGGGCTCTTTGCCATCTCAAAGCACTGTATTTTTGGACACTCATTCAGGGCGCGGTACAGTTGTATGATTTCTGGGATGCAAAGGATGGTGGTGAGGATCCAAACGACCGCGCAACACTTCAGCGCGCACCCGGAGGTTCTCAGAGACCGGGAGCACATGGGGAAGGCCAGGGCGATCATCCGGTCCACGCTGATTAAAGTGATGAAGATACAGCTCGTTCTGATATTCACGCGAAACATCATCAAGGCAGCAGTGCACGTTGGCGCTCCGAACGGCCACTGGAGCGTTGCGTAAAAGTAGACGCGCAGCGGCAGGGAGAGCGCGAGGAGCAGGTCGGACACAGCGAGGTTCACCATGAGCACGGCGCACGGTGACCGGAACCCGTGAGTGCGCAGCAGGATCCACAGGGACAGCATGTTGAGCGGTAGACCCACGGCCAGTACAAGACCATACACCACGGCCGACGCCAGGAACCGGTTCGATGGCTCGAGAGTTGTGCAGTTCCCACTCGAGTTCAGGGAGTCGTTCATGTTTTAGAGGTGAACAGCGTATGACAGATTGTCTCGAAATTGGCCTCTTAGTTTATGATTGACCTCTGGGTGTCTTTAAAAGTGGTTTTGAGGGCACCCAGCGAGCAATGATACGTCTGAAGAGGAAGGATGTTGAATAAGGTGAGGGGGTTTCTCCGCCTCTTTAGCGGAGCTTGTCTTATTTCTCACGGTGGCTTGATTTTTGATGTAAAATTTAACTTTAACTTTATTAACTACAATAAAATCCCCTCTCTATGTGTAACAATCAAATATTACAGTTCTCAGACCTCATTTTGACCTTTTGGGTCATTGGGACATGTTGCCACACTATGACGTCACATGGGTACTTGCAATGTTAAACAGGTAGTCTTTTATAATGTGTTTGAAGAAACATTTCAACAGTAAAAGAAAAATGCACAAGCGATTTTTAGGTGACATTCTGGACAACAAAAATGGTAAATAAAACTATAAATATAGAGGTCTAATAAATTGTAGATTCACATCAAATGCATGTGGTGCTTTTTAATTAATATGACATCATGACTCTAATGCAAACTAGTTTTCATTTCAAACATTACCCTTACATGTTATGTGAGAAAGTTATACTACTACTACCTATATAAATAGCACTCAAGAATAAGATTGTTACAATAATTTTAATTTCATCAATATAAGTTAGTTATGTCACACAAACGTGACATGTATTCTGAGCATATACTTCACACACACTTGCTTACTCATCTATATGAACATGTCTCTATATCGTACTTTCTACAGCCCAATATCAAACAAATATTATAAATATAGCCAAAACTATACAGGTTAATAAATGATAGATTAATATATCAAATTTTAACAACATGCTCCTAACTTGAAATTGAAATAAAATCAACTTTTATCCATTAAGTCAATGTATGTCAGTGTGGTTATATCGTATTCATACTGGAAAACTATTCATGACAGCGTCACTGAGAGCGCTTGCGGCGTCTTCACTGTGCTTGACCACGTTCCCACAGCTAAATGTACTCTTGTGGTTTGGATTTTATAGGTAGATTTTATGTAGCAGCACTGGGAATCATCTTGAGAAAGCCGAAATAAATATGCCTTAAATAGAGCACACATATTTTAATACAAAGTCTTCTTTATTGCAATAAATAACATACAGACAAAGATGGAGACATCAGAAGTACCTGCAAGTTCTTTGCAACCTCAAATATTGTAGCCTAAGCTAAAATACTCCAAATTCATAATTAGAGTCAAGTTAAGCTTTTATGAAATGACTCGGCTACATTATAGCAGCATTACATTTGTAATTATAAAACACATGATGTACAGTATCTTTAAGCAGAGCAACATCAAAAATGAAATGTAGCGTTCTGTCACACTTCCCTGCTGTAAAACAAGACACTCCCGGTCAATTGCATTTAACCTTTAGTCTCTCGTAGCATATATTCTACACAGATTTCACACACAGATGCATCTGCCTCAGAACAGGAACCTTTGACATCAACTTAAACTTTACTCTATGGCAGTAAGATAGCGTTAAAGTTAATAATTTCTTTTTCATGTGAACACTGTGACTGAGCTCACTTGCAGTAATGTGACCTGAGAACCTGCTGTTGTCTGACCGCCTTTACCAAAAAAAACCTCGGAAAGCAGAAGTGCGTCCTCTGCTGGTTAAAAGAGGAATATGGCAGCCAAACTAGTCATTCCTAACACCAAAAACGGGTTTCAAAGTATTGATTACATAAAGGAAAATTAAAAACAAATAAAAACAAACATTATTTCAGGACAATTAAATTTTTGTATTACAATAATTAGAAGTTGTATTCTATTATTTATGACTACATATTTATACATGTTTTACTGCCTTTATTAAAAATGAAATGATTTTAATTTTTAACCATTTTTGATAAAGAATAATAAAGTGGGTAAAATTAGTTTAAAGGAATACTTCACCCAAAAATAAAAACTACGGCATATTTTACTCACCCCCAAGCCATCCTATGACTTTCTTCTTTTAGACGAACGCAGAGTTTTTTATATATCCAAATTACGGAGCTTCAAAATCATGGTCACTATCCACCAGCATCATCAAGCTTGGAAGAGCCAGGATCATTTTTTTTTTAAACTGTGTGTTCGTCTGAAAGAATAAAGTCTTATACACCTAGGAAGGCTTGGGGGTGAGTAGTTTATTGTGTAATTTTAATTTTTGGGTGAACTATTGCTTAATTGGCAATAGTCAATAATGTCACAATGCAAAAAAGTAAGGCTTAGTACAATACAATATAAAATATATATATCATACTTGATTGTTATGGAGTAAACATCCCATTTACTCCAGTGTAGTAAAATGTTACACATCTTGGCTCATATAAACTTGAAAAATGATTTCCTTTCTGTTGTCATTTCACAATATTAAAATTATGTTTTAGAAGAAAATAGGTAATTGGAAATTGGTTTGAGATTAAAAGCAGTGTTAAAATTCCAGTGCATTGGTTACTGTGATTTTGTTTGTTACCCAAAAAGTCCCCTACAGCCCATGTAAACCCACATCCTGTGTGTACAACTTTCCATTCAACTGCATACTCAACTATACGAGCATGTCTTACTGTCTTCCGCCTTCCTTTGCAGTGTTTCTGTAGGATCAATCATCCTTGCATTATCTCTCCACGCGTTTTGGTGTAGATCTTTACGTAAAACCAGTATCCACACATATTTCTGTTTTGTCTGTGGTTTTGGTCGTACAATTATGTATTTCTTCAAACGTTAAAGCCTTTGATCCCCGTATGCGTGTCTCTCTGACGCGTATAGCCATTCTCCTGTCTCGCTTCGCAGACTCCAGGTTCTCTTTAAGGATGAAATAGTAACATGCGCCATCTGCCAAGATGTTGACATTGCTAATGCATATGCTTATGTGAACAAAGTAGCGTAGATTTTTGATGGTGGGTTCTTCCCAATTCCTTGTCTTGGCATGAAAGTATATGAGCGCTGCTATGTGGTAAGGAATGAAGCATGCGAGGAAGACCACCAGGTTGCTGAGAACGATCTTCATGCTCTTGTTGTTGCGCAGTTTTGAATCTCCAGGATATCGCTGTCTCAGTTTGTGTAGGATTTGCACCACGCGAATAGAACAGAACACCATCACCAACACGCTGCTGCAAAACACTGTCTCCATAGATGACAGAATCCAACTTTTCGTCCAAGTAGAGTTGGAGAAGGTCTGGAAGCAGTAAGACGTTTTGTTTGTTTGGTCATTATCGTGAAGTCTGTAGATAGGGGCGCTGAATCCAAAGACCATCACCCATACGAATAGGCACACGAGCATTGCTTTGCGTGGAGATCGCACACGGCGCGCAGCGAAGGGAAACTGTAGAGCGATGTATCGGTCCACCGCGATGCACACGCTCAGCATGATGCTGCCGTAGATGTTGACATAGAGCAGACTCTCCAGCAGGGAGCAGAATCCCTGACCTAGAGTCCACTTCTTGTCGTAGGCATGTATTTTAAAGGGCAGGGACAGCATTAGCAGGCTGTCGTTGATGATCAGGTTGATGAGGTAAACTGTAGATTCGCTCCACTGTCGAATGCGGAAGATCATCTGCCACAGAGCGGCCAGGATCAGAGGGAAGCCGAACACCAGAATGGGCACATACACACATCTCTGGACCCAACACACCCAATCACACTTGTCTGTCCGGGAGAGAGAAAGAAAAAGGTGACATTCTAGAAATAGTTAGTGTTGTACTAAACTTTAGGACTGTACTCAAGCATAAAAATACCGTAGTATGTGTGCAGAAATTTAGGAAACATGCTTCGGGTTTCTACAAAAACCATGTTGTTCTACTTCTAAATGTGTGTTCTGTGGCAGAATGTCTGTAATTATTGTGGTATTCAACACCCGGGTTGCCAGTTAGTGGAAAACACAGCATTTTGCAGCCGTGGAAGTGAGCAAAGGAACCGGGTCATCTAAAAAAGCTCTTTGAGAGGCATATTAAAATGCAGATAAATCAACTCAGCAACTTAAAGTGTAAGGCTTGTCAATTGCGATTGCTCCTGTTGCATGCCATCAATCTGGCAACCTGTATGGGAAGCCAAACACATCAAAAGTGGGAACGAAACTGCGGCATCCGGTTGAGCCGCTCTGGGCGGACCAAATATCTGCGCGGCCCAGTGGACAGCAGACCAGTTTCATTCGCGCAGCGCGGACCAACTTGAGCAGCGCTGCTCGAATCACTAACCTGCTCGACCCACTGGGCAGCGCAGACTCTGATAGAAATAGACCCCGCCCATCATTAATTTACATTTTATCCACAATCTGCTGTAGTTTAGAGTGCACAAAGTGGAAAGTTATAGGTTATAACAATATTGGCAGACATTATAAAGTTGAACTTCTTAAATTTATTATGTTAGGGTTAGGTTTATGTTTAGGAATAGTGTGCGTGCGGGTGTTTTTTTTATTTATTAATAATTAGTCATGCATGAACAACAATGCAACACCAATCAGTGACGGTTCTACACTGAATTACTCCCTGGGCGAGACCCCCTCTCAGCGCCCCCCTCCCTTTTAAAATTTCAAATAACATCAGAA